>NW_020868384.1:213611-221111 GCF_003789085.1 Penaeus vannamei
TCCTCTCTCTCTCTCTCTCTCTCTCTCTTCTCTCTCTTCTCTCTCTCTCTCATCTTCTCTCTTCTTCTTCTCTCTTCTCTCTCTGCTCTTCTCTCTCTCTCTCTCTCTCTCTCTCTCTCTCTTCTCTCTCCTCCTCTCTCTCTCTCTCTCTCTCTTCTCTCTTCTCTCTCCTCTCTCTCTCTCTCTCTCTCTCTCTCTCTCTCTCTCTCTCTCTTCTCTCTCTCTCTCTCTCTCTTCTCACTATTATGCTCTCACTGTCACTCATTCTCAATCGCACTCTTACTCTCACTTATATTCAGTCCTCACTTTGTTCTCTTATTCACTCCCTCTTTCCCACTCATTTATTCTCAGTTTCCCCCTTACTCTCCCTTAATTATCATCTTCATTTTCCATCATTCGCTCGTCGTTACATTTCTTTTACCTCATTTCCCTCTTACTCATTATTCCCTCCACTTTCCACCTTTCCCTTTTCTTCTCTCCGTCTTCAATACCCCAACCATCTTCCACACATCCCCACCACCATGCACTCCCCCTCCCTCACTCCCCCTCACCCCCAACCCAATACCACCCCCCCCCACCACTATCACTAAGACGCTCCCATCTCCTTCCCAACCCTTTCTCAACACACCTCACTTCCTCTCACCTCACCTCACCTCATCTCATTTCACCTCACCTTCAATCATCTCACTTAACCTCACCTCACCTCATTTCACCCACCACCACGCCTCACATCAAACCACCACCACACCTCACCACACCACCCACACCACACCACACCACACCACAAACCACCACCACCCCCTCTCTTCCCCTCCTGAAGCACCTACTTGATTTCGGAGAGGTCGAGTCCCCCAGGGGTGTATGTGAAGGGTTTCTTCTCCTTCAACATGGCACCGGCGAAACTGCGGGAGGGTTCATCGGCTGGCGGGGCGTACGGGAATCTGCCGAGGAAGGAGGGAGAAAAAATTGGATAAATGGGCGGGATGGGAAATGCGATTTGGGAGATGTGGGAAGCGACGAATCGAAGGTCGGGTGTATTCTGGTGTTTGTTGTAGGTGGGGGGTAAGTGAAATGAGAGAGAGAGAGAAGAAAGGAAGGGGGGGGGGATAGAGAGAAGGAGGTAGGAAGGAGTGAGGAAGGAAGGGATAGAGAGGAGAGAGTGAGAGAGAGGTAAGGAGTGGAAGGAAGGAGAGGAGAGAGAGAGAGAAGGGGAGGAAGGGAGGGGGAGAGAAAGAAGGAAGGATGGAGAGAGAGAGAGATGAATGGATAAATGGATACTATATATATATATATATATATATATATATATATAATATATATATATATATTATATATATATTGTGTGTGTGTGTGTGTGTGTGGTGTGTTGTTGTGTGTGTTGTGTGTGTGTGTGTGATGTGTTGTGTGTGTGTGTGTGTGTGTGTGTGTGTGATGTGATGTGGAGGAAGAGAGGAGAGAGAAGAGAGAGAGAGAGAGAGAGAGAGAGAGAAGAGAGAGAGAGAGAGAGGGAGAGAGAGGAGAGACAAGAGGAAGAGGGATCACAGAGATAGTTCATCAACTATAAAAACAGAGAGGAGGGAGAAAGGAGCGAGAAGGAGGAGAAGACAAAACGAGAAAACTGAAGATTAAAAAGTAGGGATAGAAAGAAGAGACACTTAGAGACAGACGAATAAAAAAAGAAAAACAAAACACAAAAAAGACAGGAGGAAAGGGACTAGAGACAGACAACCAAAAAAGAAAACCAAAACAAAAAACGGGAAAAAGAAGACATAGAGATAGACGAATCAAAAAAGAAAACCCAAAAAAACACAAAAAAAAAGAAATAGGGGAAAAGGACAAAGGACACATATCTCAGAATTCGAAAACAAAACACAAAAAAAGACAAGACAGACAGACAGAACGCACAGACAGCAAAACTAACCACACGCCTACCTCGGATGGAATCGTGATCGACTGAGTGATGCCAGGGATGGGCGCAGGCGCCGGTGGGGGTGGGGACCTCCTGGAACAAAGGGGGAGGGGGTGGTCAACGTGATGCATTAATCGGGATGAATTAAGATGTGAAATGTTGAAAACGTTGAATATAATATGATTGGAAAAACATCGTCGGTGAATTCAAATGTGAATGTGAAAAATGTGAAAAAGTGAATATTAAATGATTGAAAAGAACTCGTCAGGTGAATTTAAAAATGTGAAAGTATTCGGAAAATGTGAAAAGTGAATTACTATAGGATTGGATTAATCGTCAGGTGAATTTAAAAATTGGGAAATAAAAGTGAATATACAAGATTGGAAAAGAATCGTCAGGTTGAAATTAAATGGAAATAAAAAGTGAAAAAATCGAATATGTTGACAAATCAGTTCTATAGAATCAGGTTGTATTCAACAATGTTTTTTCATATATCTTTTTCTATCATGACAGAATATGAACGTTAATTTAAAAAATGGGAAATAAAAGAGAGGAATCATACAAAATTTTAAAAATCTCCCCGTCTATATAAATCAGGTGTAATCTCACAATTAGATTTTTCTTATATTTTATCTACAGATATAGAATTCGTATATTGTACGTGTTGAAAATATTAATACGTAACAGAATACATGGAGAAGTTGTTTATACTATTTGAAAAAAAAGAGTTTATGAGGACCCCAAGTCGGTAGTACATCTTATGTGTTTCTAGTCTCTGCCTCTACATAATTAGATGCAACTAGATCATATTTGTTCGTTCGTGATGCGTTCACATTCACAAGCAACCCGGAATTAATTGTTTCTGTTATTAATTAGTTATTTTTGTTATTTAAAGTCTTTAATGTACTCGAATCCTAAGCCAATTCCTGAGAACAATACAAGGCAGACGCAGAACAGGAAGTCATCTTCCGCCTTCGGCACTCGGGTCACTCGTGGGGTCACCGTGGGGTCACTCGTGGGGTCAATCGTGGGTCCACTCCTTTACACCCCCAATAAACCCATCCAGCAATACTCCACGGCCCTTCAATTTCATCATACAATACTGTACTTGTAACCAATCTTTGTATCCCCCCCTCCTCCCCTCCCTCCCTTCTCTCTCTTCTCTTCTCTCTCTCTTTCATCTCTCTCTCTCTCCATCTCTCTCTCTCTCTCTCTATCTTAATCTATATATCTATCTATCATCTATCTCATCATCTTCTCTCTCGTACTGGGGCCGGATTCTTCAAAGGAGCCTAGCACTTAACTTCACGTTTGAGCGATTTTCGGACCTTCACCGCCAGAGGACCCGCCAATTGAGTGCGAGTGAAGGCGCCTATAGGTTTAAGTCAGGGGGGCAAGACTTTTAGCCGGCTTTCCGGGGCAGAAGCGGGAAATCCAACACTCTCGCTCTTATTAAGCGGAAAGGACATGCAGGACGGTTAAGACCTTCCAGCGCGCCTATAACTTAAGGAGATACGGGTGCCTTTAACGCGTTCTGGATCTGGGACCTGTGCTAGTAACATATCTTCGAATCCCTCTTCCATCTGACCCCCCCCCAACAAATCTCTCTCTCTCTCTCTCTCTCTCTCTCTCTCTCTCTCTCTTTCTTTCTTTCTTTCTTATCTTTCTATTCTTTCTTTTTTCTTTCTTTTTTCTTCTTCTTTCTTTCTTTCTTTCTTTCTTTCTTTCTTTCTTTTTCTTTCTTCTTTCTTCTTTCTTTCTTTCTTTCTTTCTTTTCTTCTTTCTTTCTCTCTCTCTCTCTCTCTCTTTCTCTTCTTTCTTTCTTCTTTCTTCTATTCTTTCTTTCTTTCTTCTTTCTTTCTTTCTTTCTTATCTTCTTTCTCTTTCTTTCTTTCTTTCTTTTCTTTCTTTCTTTCTTTCTTTCTTTTCTTTCTTCTCTTTCTTCTATTCTTTCATTCTTTTCTCTCTTATCATTTCTTTCATTCTTTCTTTCTTTCTTTCTTATCTTCTTTCTTTCTCATCTCTCTCTCTCTCTCTTGCTCTCTCTCTCTCTCTCTCTCTCTCTCTATCTATCTATCTATCTATCTCTCTTCTCTCTCTCTCTTCAACTAGCAATTTCACGACTACGTTAGCTCATCAGGTAGGCTTACCCCCATTTTTAAATCATTGAACCGCTTTGATTGTATTCTTTAGTCATATTTCATCATATTTTGTGATCATAACTTATGAGGATTTATTCACACCACAGGGAAACCAACAACAAACGGTGTGTGAAAGCGAAGGAAAAGCCTTATTTGGAAATACTCATGGCGGGATACAACAGCTATAAAGGTAGATAATCATAACTTTCTTTAAGCGATATATATTCATGATAAACCAGAGGAACGGGAGGATTTCTCTCATCAAAATGTGTACATGACATCTTTAAACACAATAGCTATCAGTTCAAAAAATAAATATATACTTCATAAACGAAAGAAGAAATTTGGTGGTCTTCTTATACATTGCTCATCTTAGACTGTGTCTTTTGCTCGATATATAATCAGCTAACTTGGGATACAGTCGGTGTGTGTGTGTGTGTGTGTGGTGTGTGTGTGTTGTGTGTGTGTGGGTGAAGTGAGTGAGTGAGTGATGGTGAGTGAAGTGAGTGAATGTGAGTGAGTGAGTGAAGTAAGTAAGTAAGTAAGTAAGTAAGTAAGTAAGTAAGTGAGTGAGTGATCGTGAGTGAGTGAAGTGAGTGAGTGAGATGAAGTGAGTTGAAGTGATGAGTGAATGAGTGAGTGAGTGTGTGCGTGCATGGTTGTGTGTGAAGGAAAGTTGAGTTGAATCTCGTCAATCGTCGCATTTTTCAGATTCCTAAAATTCCGTTAAGCAAAACGTTTGTTTATAACCTCGATCAGCGGGGAGAAATGTTTCGACAAGCAGTTAAATCCACCTGAGAAGATGTGTAATACCCACAGAATAAATCATTTGCCACAGAGTTTGGATTTTGCTTTTTGCTTTTATTTTATTTGATGGTGTCAGACTACTGTTTTTATTTTCCTTTTTATAGTGTCAGACTTTGTTTATTTTTCTATTTATAGTGTCAGACTTTTGTTTATTTTTCTTTTTAGTGTAGCTTTTGTCTTTTTCCCTTTTATAGTGTCAGACTTTTGTTTTTATTTTCCTTTTTATAGTGTCAGACTTTTGTTTTTATTTTCCTTTTTATAGTGTCAGACTTTTGTTTTTTATTTATTTATATAGTCAGACTTTGTTTTTGTTTCCTTTTATAGTGTCAGACATTTGTTTTTATTTCCCCTTTTATAGTGTCAGACTTTTGTTTTATTTTCACTTTTATAGTGTCAGACTTGTTTTTATTTTTCCTTTTACAGTGTCGACTTGTTTTTATTTCCCTTTTACAGTGTCAGACTTTTGTTTTTATTTCCCTTTTACAGTGTCAGACTTTTGTTTTATTTTTATTTTATATCGTGTCAGATTTTTTATTTTCCTTTTATAGTGTCAGGACTTTTGTTTTTATTTTCCCTTTTATAGTGTCAGACTTTGCTTTAATTTTTTTTTATAGTGTCAGACTTTTGTTTTATTTTCCTTTTATAGTGTCAGACTTTTGTTTATATTTTCTTTTATAGTGTCAGACTTTTGTTTCTATTTTTATTTATAGGCGTCAGACTTTTGTCTTTATTTTTTTTTAGTGTCAGACTTTGTTTTTATTTCCTTTTTATACTGTGTCAGACTTTTGTTTTTATTTTCCCTTATTATAGTGTCAGACGAAACGCTGTTTAAATGAGGAAGACGTTAAGCGTTAAGAAATTGTCTTCAAGATGGAAATCGGACAAATCCCAAGAGAGAAGAGACCGAAGAGAGATAGAATAAGGAAAGGAGAGAGAAAGAGAAAGAACAAAAAAAGCAAGAGAAAGAGAAAGACATAACTTGACGAAGATGGAGAGAAGAAGAGAGAGAGAGAGGGGGGGGAGGGGGAAGAGAGATAGAGAGGAGAGATGAGGAGAGAGAGAAGGAGAGAGCGAGAGAGAGAGAGAGAGACGAGAGAGAGGATGAGAGAAGGAGAGAGGGGGGGGGGTGAGGAGGGAGAACATAACACAGACCATAAGGTTATACCATAAGTATATCAAATAAAATTATAACCACTCAAAAGAGGGAGAAAATTTAACAACACGGGTTTTTTCCCGCAATTCGTTAGCTTTAATTCATAGCTTCAATTGTAGCTTTAATCGTAGCTTTAATTCGTAGCTTTAATCGTAGCTTTAATTCGTCTTAATTCGTAGCTTTAATTCGTAGCTCTAATTCGTAGCTTTAATTCGTAGCTTTAATTCGTAGCTTTAATTCGTAAATTCGTAGCTTTATTCGTAGCTTAATTTCGTAGCTTCATTCGTATTCGTAGCTTTAATTCGCTTAAATTTCGTAGCTTTTGAATTCGTAGCCTTTAATTCGTAGCTTTATTTCGTAGTAGCAGTTCGTAGCTTTAATTTCCGTAGTTTAATTCCGTAGCTTTAATTCGTAGCTTTAATTCGATAGCGCTTTAAATTACGTAACTTTTCGTAGCTTTAATTCGTAGCTTTAATTCGTTAGCTTTAATTCGTAGCTTTAATTTCGTAGCTTTAATCCGTAGCTTTAATTCGTAGCTTTAAATTTGTTGCTTTAATTCGTAATTCGTAGTCGTAGCTTTAATTCGTAGCTTAATTCGTGCTTTAATTCGTAGCTCTAATTCGTAGCTTAATTCGTATTAATTATACCAAGGTCAAGTGCAGTCTGGGCGTCCCGAAGAAGAACCCGCATAATGTATTCACTTCCGACGTCCCTAACCACTCACTCTGGGACCCTGCCAGCTCCCCTCGGTGTCTGTCAGTGTCCCCCTTCTCGTAGCATTTCCTTCGAGGTTTTCTTTCTCTCCCCTCTGTTCTTTCTTTCTTTCGTCTCCCCCTCCGTTTTATTTCTGTTTTGGCCTTTTTTTTTCTCTCTGAATATGCGCTTATGTCGGGGGTCAGATGGTCTAGGTGGATCCTCTATGCCTGAATACGGGAAAGTCTAATGCCAATTTTTTTTTTTTTTTTTTTTTTTTTTTACGAGAGTCATACCTAAAGAAAATCCTTCATAACGTTTTCTATGTGAATCTCCACATGAATGATCCTATTTGTCCCTAATAGCTCACAAAACCCTCTGATGATTACGGAATAATATTCATAATGAGGATGATATGGGTACTGGCAATAGTAACTATGATGATGATGATGATAATGATGGGAATGTGATGATGATAATGATAGTACAACCAATTCCTTCCATTAAATAAACAAAACACCCCATCATTTGCCCCATCACCATCCCTCTCTCGAACATGCAGACGAAACCTCCCCAAAAGAAGCGCATGACGACAAAATCCCTCTCACGCCAAACGAGACCATCATTCCATCATCCATTTTCATCGACGACCGCCCATGACGACGACGACGACCCGCCCATGACGACGACGACGACCCGCCCATGACGACGACGACGCCCATGACGACGACATGACGACGACCCGCCCATGACGACGACGACGACCCGCCCATGACGACGACGACCCGCCCATGCCA
>NW_020868384.1:226111-231111 GCF_003789085.1 Penaeus vannamei
CATCAGTCTCCACTTCGCCAGATTTAAAATTCAAAGCAAAATCCAAATATGGTTTCTTGGCCCGATCTTGAAGGATGAATGACAAGCGCCTTAATCTGGGCTGGACATCTGAGCACTTTAAAGAACAATAAGTAGGAGCGAAATCTGAGCCGAAAGGGCTGAGGGGGAAGAACAAAAAAAAAATAGGAAGGAAAAATCGGGGTGGATAATCTGGGACATCATGCAACGCTTGGAGGGTACTGGACATATGTACGTACACGCACGCACACATACACACACGCACACATACACACTCTCTCACACACACATAATAATAATAATAATAATAGTTCAAGTAATAGTAATGCTAATAGTAATAGTAACAGCAATAATAATAAGAAAAGTGAACTATAGTAATAATAATAATGATAATAGTTCAAGTAATAGTAATGCTAATAGTAATAGTAACCAATAATAATAGAAAAGTGGTAATGATAGTAATAATAAAAAATAATAATCATAATGATAATTATCATTATCATTATCATCATTATTGGCATCATAATAGTAGTAGTAGCAGTTATAGTAAAACTAACAGTTATAGTAATAACAGCAACAACAACAACAACAAAAACAACAATAACAGCAGTAACAATAATAACAAACAAATAATAGATGAACAAATAAATAAGGCCAATCAAGCCGCCAGAATCGGAGGAATGATGTCAGCCTCGGCTTGGGTGAAGAGCAGGCAATGATCTAATGCAGCTCTCGTGACGTCATCCGAGTGACTAAGGCCGTTTCTTCCCCTCGGAGCGGCCGCAAGATACCGATCTTAAGAAACATAATCTTAGCACCTTCATCAAGCTCTTTAAGCCGTCTCGTTGAGCCTCTTGGGTCGCCTCCGTGCTCTCCGCCTCCCCCGTGAACCCGACATCATAAACGCGTAAACTTATAGACGAATTACGGAAGGGAATAAGAAGAAAAAACGAAAAGAAAACAAAAGGAAGAAAAAAGATCATCGCATCCAGTCGTCGGAGTCTTCAGATCGTCCGATCGGATCGCGCAAATTGTCAGAAGGTGTTCGATTCCCTTTAAAGGGATCTGCGGGCCCACAAGTCGAGCCGCCGAGGAGGGAGAGCTTCCAAAAAAAAAAAGAGGAAAGGAAACAAGCTTACCTCCTTGTTCCTCCCCCACAAAATTCTCGGAGCGCCTGCGTGAAGCTCTTGAATTACGAATGCTATAAAAAGAAAGGCGATCTAAATATACCCGGCGTGGAGTGGCCGCCCGGGCCGAGGCACACAATGGGGCCTCTTGATGCCCCGGCGGCGGCGGCCCGACACGTGAGGTGGGCTTCTCGGGGCGCTCCGACGTCTTCGGCCGATTGTTCGGGGCGCTGCAAAAGCCGCTCTTGTTTACGGCTTCCATTGCGGTGTGTTTACAGCTTTTTACAACTGCGTCTCGGTCTATTTACAGCCCGGGAGAGCGCTTAGCTGAAGTGTTTTACGCGCCCTACATCTGCTGGCATGTGCTACGCGGGCAGATGGTTCAGATGACGTCACGGATCGGGCTCGAGATGACACAACGCTCGCTTGGGACAATAAATACTTCTTTCCGTAATGATTCTCAAAAGCGCCATCTCACTTTGACCTCAAAATAATAAAGTAATAAAGATGATAAAAGACTTTCACGAGGAAAGAGAATGCCACGGCACGCGAGGAGCTTGCATAGATTAACTAACAACAAGCTGAACGTGCTATGATACTCTTAACCTCCCGTGTCCAACATTCCTCGCCGGTGCCAGTTCCGGAGTGCCACAAGTCCTCCGTGTCAGAACCTTTCTCAAGTGCCACTCCCCCCCCCCAACGCCCCGCAACCCCCCCCCTCCTTCCCAGCGTCTCCCCCCCCCTCGATCTCCCCAAGGAAACGTGTACAAAAACACTCCAAGCCGATTATTAAAATTTGTTCTGGATTACCACCCGCCCCCCCCCCTCCAAGACGGCGGCGTCGCGGGCGGTGGGCGGGCCGGTTCAGCCAGGCCATTAATTAAAATATTTCGAGGCTTGAAATATTCATATCGAATTATCCCTCAACGCTGAGAAATTGCGTAGGCTTGCACTCACTCCACTTTCGGATGAAATTTCACGCGCTGTAAGAACTCAGCTGTGACGTCACAAGGTGAGACATTTTTACCCCCTCAACATTCGCTCTCGTGTATTTTTATTATTATTATCATTATTATCATTATTTCATTATTATTATTATTATTATTATTATTATTATTATTATTATTATTATTATTATTATTATTATTATTATTATTATTATTCCCCCAAAATTCTCCGATAAGTAATCTTTCAAAATACATAAGATTTTCCACCTGAACGTTAGCTTTCACACATTTTTTCTTATTATTCCAAAATTCACCGATAACACAATTTTCAAAGCAAGTCAGATAATATTGCAAAACCGCTTTGAAGTGTAAAGAATTTAACAAACCACAAGAATTACTTAACACATTGATATATTTTCCCAAGCATCAACCCACACAATTCTTCATATTCTAAAAAATCTCACACACACACACACACACACACACACACACACACACACACACACACACACACACACACACACACACACACACACACACACACACACACACACAAACACACACACACACACACACACACACACACACACACACACACACACACACAAACACACACACACACACACACACCACACACACACACACACACACACGTACACACACACACAATAAGAAAGATAATAAGAAAGAGTGTAAGAATGTGTAAGAACGTGACAATGGCAAGAATTTGCTATTTCCATACAAATCGTTTCGTCACCTTTCAATTCTTGGCTGGGCGGGAGATGTTGCATTCTTGCTCTTCATCATGCAAGCCCTTCTAGGATTCTATATGCATTTTATCTTTTTTTCCTTCTCATTCTTTAAAAAATTCGTTATTCCTCTTTCATTATCCGAAATTCCTCGTGACTTTTTCTTTTTTTTTTTTTTTTTTTAGTTACGAATTCTTTTTTTTTGTTTTTTTCCTATGGCTTACTTTTGACTTCGCTGATTTGGACTTTACTTTTGACTTCTCTCTCTATTTCATATTCTTTTGACTTTACTTTTGACTTCTCTCTCTCTATTCTTCTTTTATTCTTGATCTCTTCTATGCTTAATTTCACTGGCTGTTTACTGCACGTATTCCTGACTTCATTTACTCTTGACTTCATCCCCCTGACTTCCACCTTCCCTTGACTGCATTCTCTCTCAGCTCCACTTCTTGACTTCCGCTGCTTCCCCTTGACTCCACTCTCTCTTGACTTCTATTCCCCCCCTGACTTCACTCCCTCTCGCCCTTGACTTCTCTTCCCCCTGACTTCCACTCCCTCTCAACTCCACTTCCCCCCTTGACTTCCATTCCCCTCCTGACTCCCCTCTCAATCCCTTGACTCCCTTTCAACTCTTTCCCCCTGACTTCACTCCACTTCTCTCTGACTTCCACTTCCCCCTGACTCCCACCCCCTCTCAACTCCACTTCCCCTTGCTTCACCCCCTTTTCCACTTCCCCTTGACTTCTATTCCCCCCCCCCCCCTGACTCCACCCCTTTCAACTCCACTTCCCCCCCTGACTTCCTTCCCCCCCTGACTCACCCCCTCTTCCACTTCCCCCTGACTTCCATTCCCCCCCTGACTCACCCCTCTCAACTCCACTTCCCCTGACTTCACCCCTTTCAACTCCACTTCTCCCTGACTTCTATTCCCCCCTGACTTCCACTCCCTCTCAACTCCACTTCCCCCTTGACTTCACCCCTCTCTAACTCCACCCCCTTTCAACTCCACTTCCCCCCCTGACTTCATTCCCCCCCTGACTCCACCCCCTTTCAACTCCACTTCCCCCCTGACTTCCCCTCTCTAACTTCACTTCCCCCCTTGACTTCCATTCCCCCCCTGACTTCCACCCCCCCCCCTGACGTCACCCCTCTCAACTCCACTTCCCCCTTGACTCCACGCCCTCTCTAACTTCACCTTTATCGCTTCGGAGGCAGAAATAACCTTCAAACTCTCCTTGACGCCGCTAAATGATCGCCCGCGAAGATTGTTAAGGGCGCGAAATTGTGACATTCCTATTTTTGGCGTTTCTTGTCGATGCTTTCGCGGGGGGGTAGGGGGGGGGGTGAGAGAGGAGCTTATGGGGGTGGGGGGTAAAGAGAGTGGGTTTATGGGGGGGGTGAGAGAGGAGCTTATGGGGGGGGGGAGAGAGGAATTATGGGGGGGGGGGGAGAGAGTGGAGTTTATGGGGGTTAATGGGGGAGGGGAGGAGGAGGGGGAAGAGGGAGTGTAGGTGTGTTTGTGGGTGGGGTAGGGGCTGTTTTTAGAGGAGGGGGGAGGGTGTGTGTGTGTGTGATCCACATATTCATTCCACTCAAAGACACATCCACACATATCCCCCCCCCACCCTCCTTTCCACCCCATCCCCCCCCTACACACATCCCTTTCCACCCACATCCACACATCCCCCCCACCATCCCCCTTTCCACCCCCATCCACACACCCCCTCCCCCCCCCCTTCCACCCCATTCCACCCCCCCCCCCACCCTCCTTTCCACCCACATCCCCGCAATCCCCCACCGAAGCAAATGGACGAAGCGGCCCTTGCTCTTCCCCAAACGCCGCCCTCAACCAAAAAATGTTAATCGAGGAGCTTCTAAGTCACTCTCGACGCGACCCTCCACGCCCCTGACGTCACCTGGCTCCGCTGCCTGAAGGAGGGGCAGCAGGTGGACGCATTATAGGGAAAAGTTTCAGAAGGTTTCAGCATATGTGGTAGAGAGAGAGGCATGGTGAAAGCGGGGAAATATACAAACAATTATTCATGTGTGTGTGTTTCTGTCCAATCTATCTTTCCTTCTTTCTATCTATCAGTCCATTCACCTATCTATTTACCTAGCGGCTTGTCGATCTGTCTGTCTCTTTATCTATCTATCAGTCT
>NW_020868384.1:243611-246111 GCF_003789085.1 Penaeus vannamei
ATTCCCTATCGAGAACAGAGTTTTATTGCACTATTATGCTCTAAAACGACGGCTATAATACTTATATAAGTACATGCCTGTGGAGTGTGCCTCTCCCACACGTGTGAAGTGTACCCTCCCACACGTACAAACATGTGAAGTGTACCCCCCCCATACACACACATACAACAGTGAAGTGTACCCCCTCCCACCCTTTAAAGTGTTTCCCCTCAACACACATACCCGTGAAGTGTACCCCACCCACTTGTGAAGTGTACCCCCTCCCATACCTGTTAAATTGTTTCCCATTAACATATTCCCGTGAAGTGTACCTCCCCTCCCCACACATACATACACTGGTGAAGTGTACCCCCTCCCATACCTTTAAGTGTTTCCCCTCAACACATACCCGTGAAGTGTACCCCCCCCCAACATACATACACTGGTGAAGTGTACCCCCTCCCATACCTGTAAAGTGTAACCCCCGTCACCCACACATACACTGGTGAAGTGTACCCCCTCCCATACCTGTAAAGTGTTTCCCCTCAACACATACCCGTGAAGTGTACCCCCCCCCCCCAACATACATACACTGGTGAAGTGTTCCCACCTCCCATACCTGTAAGTGTTTCCCTCAACATATTCCCATGAAGTGTACCCCCCCCCCAAATACATACACTGGTGAAGTGTACACCCCCCTCCATACCTGTAAAGTGTCTCCCCTCAACATATTCCATATACATATACTGGTGAAGTGTACCCCCTCCCATACCTGTAAAGTGTAACCCCACGTCACACACACATATCACTAGTGAAGTGTACACCCCCCTCCCATACCTGTAAATTGTTTCCCCTCAACACATAACCGTGAAGTGTACCCCCCCCCCCTAAAAGAAAAAAAAAAAAAAAAAAAAAAAAAAAGTAAATTTCGACCATGCAATACCAGGCGCTTTGAGTAATCAAGAAAGCCTCTTGAACCTCGTCACGTAGTCTTAACTTCAAGTTGCCTATCTAAAAATAAAGAAATACAAATAAATAAAAAAGTAAGTAAATAAAATAAAAAAAAGAGAGAGAAGAGAAACTTATATAATGTTTATAATTTCTTTTGCGAGTGGCGTTTCTCTCTCGTCCACTGACTTCGAAATGTCTTGGTATTTGAAGAATTATGAGTCCACAGGTGTGTACTTAAATACTTATCGCCATCATTTGCAGTGCAATGGTGCAATATGTCTCTGGTTTTATGGTGACTTTGGAGTCGTTTATGGATTAGACTAGAATTTCTGTGTTTCGAGTTCGATTGTGCAAAATAAAAATAATTTTGTACTATATATAGGGGGTTAGGTAATATTTTAATTGAATTTTCAACGACTTTCACAGGTTTTTAATATTTCCTTTGAACTTTCTGAGATTAGGTAACAACCGAAGTTTCAGAGACTAAGTAACATTTTCACCAAACTTTGAAAAAATAACTTTTTCAAATATTTAAGAATATTTTTCAGTAGACTTTCAAAGTTTAATTAATATTTAAATTAAATGATAAATAAATAAATAGATAAAGAAATGAATAAATAAATAAATAGAAAATAAATGAATAAATAAATACATGAATTAGGAATAAATAAATAAATAATGAATAAAAGAATAAATATAAATGAATGACAAGTAAATAATCATAAAAAAACAAATAAAAAACATTAAAAAATGATTTTTCTGAAGACATTTCCTGCTAAATCTGTCTCCACTCGACCTATTATTCTCAATGTAAATCAGTTTTCCTTAAGAGGAAGGTGCCTCTCAAGGATTCATCTTTCCACTTTCTTTTTCTCTCTTTCTCGCTCTCTCCTTATCTTCTATTTTCTTCTTTCTCTCTTCTTTCACTCCCATGTTTTTTTGTTGTTGTTTTACTATCGTTATGATTATAGTTGTTTTTTTTATTCTTTCTTTTTCGATGTTGTTTTATATTTTTATTTGTCTATTTTTTACTGTCTTTTTTATTTTTTTCCCTCCCATTCTCTTAGTATTTGTCTTCGTAGTTCTTATATTTCCTTCGCCATTTTCTTTCTCTTTTGTTTTTTTTCTTCCTTTCTTTTCCTTTCCTTTTTCTTCTCTCTACCCTCATGTCTTCTATTTTTTTCTCCCACTTCTTTCCTTTTCCTACCTCCTACGCTTTCTTTCTTCGTTTCTTTCCTAACCCTTTCCATTCTCCTTAATTTCCTTTTCCTTCCCTTTCTTCTCCTTTTCCCCTTTCCCTTCTTTCTTCTCTCCATTCCTTTCTTTCCTTCACATCTTCCTCTCTCCCGCCTCCCGCCCTCAAGCCACACCCCCTTCAGCCAATCAACCAATCACCTGCGAGGATTTCCGCAACCTGAATGCTGATTGGCTGAAAACCCGACGGGGAGCTTGGCATGGGAAAGTTTTGGTAATTCAACAAATCGTATTTTGATTTATTATTTACTTATCTATCTATTTCTCTATCCATTTACTTATCTATCTATCTATTTACATTAATTATTCGGTCTTC
>NW_020868384.1:253611-261027 GCF_003789085.1 Penaeus vannamei
TATGATCATGTCATCTCTAACATCACTTATATTTTTGCGTGTTCTTGTGCGCGCATGTCATCCCCGAAGACATGACGAAGACATGACAGACGACACGATATGACACTCGGAATATTTTTCTTGGCATTGCGTGGCACTCTCGCGATCCGTCTGTCAATACACATCGTATGCCATCTCAGAGAAGGCATGTGAACACGTATGCCTAACGAAATAAACAAAAGGAGAAATGGAGAGAAATGAGAGAGTGACGTGGGGAGAATAGAGGAAATGGGAGGGAAAGAGGATAAATAATTTGATTCTTTTTTTTTGACCCAGCAGATCGTATGGTTATCGAAATAAACAAAAGAAGAAATGGAAAGAAATGAGAGAGTGACGTGGGGAAAATAGAGGAAATGGGAAGGAAAGAGGATAAATAACTTTGATATTTTTTAACCCAGCGGATCAACACCAGAAAGCCGCACCTCCTCCGCCATGACAATTAGTAACCTCATTATTGATATTAGTATTGTTAATACCATTATAATAACCAAAAATCTCGAAAATCTGTGGAGCCATTTATGTCCACACAACATTGACATGAGAAAACGACAATAAAATGTGTAATTGCCCGGTACAAAAGGAATAAATATGGCTATCGTCATAGAAAACGTAAAAAAAGGTAAAAAGAATGCAATGACAACTTTATAATGGGTTTTCTCATGCTACATGTGACGAATATCTGGTCTATTCGTGTAATACATTATCATATATCAAGAATATTGGTCATGAATACCGCAATTTTAAAAGATCTTGATATGTCTCTACTATTTTAACAAATTCGGCGTTATATATATGGCCTATTCAACCCAAAAATGAAATTGACTTTCCCAAAAGCATTCTGATTCTGGTTCATGATAAGGAACTCTTAATTATTGTTTTTAATTATGGTAATTATAACAATATCGAGTAAATCATGCAAATAATTGTGTATCTAGCTATATCTGATATCTGACGGCGCACTCTCATTGGCTAAACGTGGTGACGTCATTAGCTCTGCCCAAATTTTTACCCCAACAATTTGTGCGATATTTTATGATAAGTGTTATTTCAGTGCATTTTCTTTGGAAATGATTGAGTAATAACAATGATAATAATATGATCGAAAACGAAAACAAGAAAAAAAAAGATATTGAATATTTGCAATGAATAAAGGTGATGAGGCGGGGCTTAGGTCGGAAGTTGCCAACTAGGATTTTCATCAAGATGGAGTGGTTAATGTCAAGATACCTTCGACGTTATTTTGTAATTATTCAATGTATTTTTCGTATTTTTGCTTNTATATATATATATATTATATATATATATATATATATATTATATATATATATATATATATATATATATATTATATATATATATATATATTATAATAATATAATATTATAATATATATATATATATATATAATATATATTATATATATATTATAATATATATATTATATATATTTATATATATATATTATAAATTATATATTATATATATATATTATATATATTATATATATTATATATATTATATATATTATATATATATATATATATATATATTATTTATATACAATACAAACACAATGTATGTATTATATATACATACAGTATATACACACATATATATACAATATATAAATCATATAATAATATATATATATATATAATATATATATATATATATATAATGTTATACATATATATACATATATGTAAATATAAATATTTATATGTACATATATACATATATGGAAATATGTATATACATATATACATATACATATATATACATATCATATATAAAATACACACACACATACACACGCATATTGTTTGTGTGTGTGCGTGTATTTATGTATGTAAGTCCATATATATGGTGACGTAGTTCGCACTGCAGTTTTTCACTTGGTGTTTGGAATTGTACGTTCATTGAAACTATGTCAGTAAGACACATATTTGTGGTCTAGAAATTCTTGCATTTGGTGTGTTATAGAAGAAAATAATGCCGTAAATTCCAATATCAACAGTTACGATTTTTCTGCTACTTAACCTAGGCCTATAAGCATTTCTTTTGGTTTCACTGGCTTAACAGATTTGATAAATGACAGGAATTTATACAATGTTCCGTTCTCTGTTAAATTATCTAGCAATACCACAAGGAAAAGCGGCAGGCACAAAAGATCACAGTAGGGATGAAATCCTACGAAAGGAGCAGTACATGGAACTACTCTTTCTTGAAATTCTCACAAATTATGACATCTAATGATAAATTACGTTTCAGGTGCATTGCAAAGCTATCCAGGAGGGTTTCGGAAATCCGCTAGTCTTCATTTTTTATTATTTTCTTCTTTATTAAGGTTAAAACAGACACTTTATATTTAGCTGTCTTTTCCAGGGCGAGTGAATCTCAAGACCAAGGGAATACAAGGTTATTCCACCCTCCTCAGTTCTCGCAAGGGATGACGTCAGTATCGTTAGTGTCTTGAACTCTCTAATCACGGAATATTTTTCCCCTTTTCAAACTTGACAGAAACCCACTGGACATCTTTGAAATAACAGTTGAATACAGAGAAACACGTTCAAGAAAATGGATACAAAAGAAATCTGCCTAAACAGCAATTAAATATGGTGCACCGTGCAGACGGACCTACAATAAAGAACTATACTAAAAACAGTCAAATCAAATTTATCAGGAAATTCCAACAAGAGTTGGAAGTATATCAGATCAAGACTAAACTCCACTGTATGTGTGTGTGTACATTATAATATATATATATATATATATATATATATATATATATATTATGCATATATATACACATATATATACAGAAACACACACACACACATATATATGCGTGTGCGTGTGTGTGTGTGTGTGTTCTTCAAACCAACTAATAGTGTGATTTTGACATCGCTATTTCGACATGAAGTGTCAGCTGTCACCATGAAAATGACTATTACTTTGACCGCACTAAAACTCGGATACATACAGTTTATGCAATAAATCCCCACAAGTAACGCAAGTGTGACCTCGAAGGTGAACACGAGTTCATCAGGGGTTCCGCAAGGGTTCCGCAGGCGAGTATAAGGAGTGGTAGTTATCTGTCCTGCGGTAGGACATTCCGGCTGCCTATCGGGGTACACGGGTGCCCGTATCCCCAGCACCGGAAACACGGAGTTTTAACAGTATATTAGCATAAACCGACCGCTGGCTGATAGCACCCTCAACCACCAACCCTCAGGTGGCTCGAGGGCGTGTTCCTATGCCGTCTCTTCGGAGTGTAGCGTAAGGAAGCGTTGTATCTATCTTTATAATATATATATATATATATATATATATATATATAATATATATATATATAATATATATATTATGAAGTTATATTATTTATATCTATTATGAAATGGTTAATTGTTAAAAGCAAAATACATGTGCTAGACATCTAAGGTCATATAGCACTATAGGAAGGTATATCTATTATGAAAATATTTATCTATATTCCACAGATAGATAGTAATACATTGTGTTTCCTCTTTCATATTTCAGTATTGATAGAGGATTGTATTTGGTACTAGTGTCATTATTTTACACTTGGGTTTCAACACATGTTATGAGTAGAAGTATATCATCATTCTCGGTTTTATGGCGTTGGAACATAATGACAGACAATATCACGTACTTATAAAAAACGACGACAGATTATATGTATTATATACCAGTACATGTATAATGATGCGGGTATGGCAGATTCATTTCAATTAACCATTTCTTTTTCAGGAACATAGTATAAAAGAATAAATACTCTTGACTTTTCTTCTCGATGCCCCTTTTTGGTCTTGTTGATTGTGTTCCATGCACTAAAGTGATTTTTTCCAAATCGTAGACAATAATTTTCATTCAAATTTCTTAAAACCGAAGAGAGACTGATGAATATATGTTGCTTTTCTGACTCCTGCGTCTCATCCTTTGTGAGTCTTCAATTCTAAAGTCGGTAAAGTTATCACTCCAGAATTGTGGTATTAACTCTGCCAAGGAGGTTATGTTTTTGGTAGCGCTGGTTAGTGTGTTCGTTTGTTCCGAAGGACTCAAAAAGTTATAAACAGATTTTTTATGACAGTTTTACCAGAGGTGCGTCTTCGCCCAACTTAGATGCCATTAAATTTTGGTGGTGATCCGGGTCATGATGTGGATTCAGGATTTTTTAATTGCATGTCATCCTATAGTTAGCCGGAGGTATGTGCTCTCTGAGTGCTTCAAGTTATCTTAAGAAATATATGAAAAGCAGAAAAATTATTTTGCCTAAATTTGATACAGGTCAGTGTATCAGTCATTCCTGTATCCGCTGAACGCCATCTTGTTTTTACATTACCACTGTCCTTCAGCTTGAGCCCTTAATCGAAAAAATAAGCTTTTGGTTCACTTGTGACAAGTGTGACGCAATTATAGTTATTTGTACGATGAAATGTGGTAATTAATCTAGTAATGCTGCCTGTCTGTCGTACGTATTAACCTATCTCGTTTTAGCTCACACACTGTATCCATCGCGTGAGACGCAAATCATTACCCTTTGCATCGATCTATGTCCCGTACAGATGTGTTATCTGCACAGGTGTAATATGTTATTGCTGTGCATGGACCTGCACAGGTGTGGCTTACTCCTTCGGACCCGTCTGTACCTGAAACCCGATATTCTGCTATCCTCAAAAACAGCGTGTCTGACCATGTTCCGATTCGGGGCCTTGTTCCAGCGCAGCATATCAGTGGAGAAGGGCGAGGTGGCGGGCCTTCGTTGTAATGCCGGCAAGCCCGCTTCAGGAGGTGAGTTACGCGGCGAAGAGCGGTCATGTTATCAGATCCTCACGAACACCGTGGGCTGAATACTCTGGGATTTGTTCTTTCTGGCGGCTTGGGCGATTTCTCCTTTCCAGCGTTCGCCAAGAATGACGTTTCAGCTGTGACGTTTATTCGTTCATAATTCATATACGAAATAAAATAAAATGCAACTGTTCATCATTCAGCATTAAATACTTGGGAAAAATAAACATTCTCTGCTACATGTTTTTATTTGTTTACACCAATGTAATACAGTGAATCATCATTAAATCCTCAAAGCAAGATAATAGGACTTAAGATTGCATTTCAACCACCACCACCTCAGGCTGATGCAGAAACTTAAAATATATGTATATTTATATTTTTTTCCTCTTCATACTTAAATATGTTAAGTCTCCCAAGGTAGAATACATTAATAGTTTCCTCGAAAAATTATATTCATTCAAAAAATAAGTTTTATTTTTAATCCGTGTTTTTTTCCAGCAAGTTTCAACGTATTAATTAATTCTATTAAGTATTTCCTTAATACAGACGAAAGTCCGAGAACATTGATATTTTCCATAAAATAAATATACTCTTCAACAGAGCTAGCTTAGGCACTGGTAAATGCCGTAAAGAAAACGAACAAATGCATCAATTCAGTCAGTGTCCAAGTCTTTTAAGTTCATCAAATGCTTTAAACTAAAATAACAATCCAAATATTCGGGAAGAATTTCACTGCGTTTAACATTACTTCTTTGTAAAGACACTGGGAATAAACATTAGTTTGGATAGGTTATAAGGTGTTAGATAAAGAGAAAATAAATAAACCAAAGCGCAAGCGAAAATCGGCTAAAGAATTATGAGGATATTGTGCACTAACATCAACCTTAAGAGTCCATATAAGTACATAAAGTAAATCAAGCATCTAATTATTACGCTTTCATTAGATTAATGCATACATGGCAACCTTCCCCAATACTCCATAATGGAAAAAAGAAATAAGGAAACACAAAAAGGAGAAATGGGAAGAGGGGCGAAGACTTCCCCTACTATTTAGAAGTTTTAAACATGTTCATGGCGATGGGGCCAACGAGTCCATTGACATCGACGTATGTCTGGAGAACGAATTTTCCCCTCCTGTCGACTTTTGGCAACTGCTTCTGGCTCTCCTTGTACAGGTAGAAGAAATAACGGTGCGTGCCACTTGGAGGGGTGGGCGGCCTGTACGCTGGTGGCAGTGGAGGGGGGGGGGAAGCACAAAAGGGGGTTAATATAGTGAATTACGAGCATAATGATATTAATAAACAAATGTGTGTGTTGTGTGTGTGTGTGTGTGTGTGTGTGTGTGTGTGTGTGTGTGTGTGTGTACGCGCGCGCACAATAACCCTAAATTAATACTGTTGGTACTGATAGACACAAATCAAAAGCCTCAACTACTCTCCATCTACTTATTCTGTATTTCTCTATTTCTCTGCCCCCCCCCTCTTATGCTTCTAATATCTATACCCTTGTCTCTCTGTCTCACTCTCCTTTCATTCTCCCTCTCCCTCTCCTCTCACCCACTCCCTCTCTCTCACCCACTCCCTCTCACCACTCCCTCTCCCTCTCCCTCTCACCCACTCCCTCTCCCTCTCCCTCTCACCACTCCTCTCCCTCTCCCTCTCCCTCCCTCTCCCCTCACCACTCCCTCTCCCTCTCACCCACTCCTCTCCCTCTCCCTCTCACCCACTCCCTCTCCCTCTCACCCACTCCCTCTCCCTCTCCCTCTCACCCACTCCCTCTCCCTCTCCCCTCACCCATTCCCTCTCCCTCTCCCTCTCACCCACTCCCTCTCCCCTTCACCACTCCCTCCCTCTCCTCTCACCCACTCCCTCTCCCTCTCCCTCTCACCCACTCCCTCTCCCTCTCCCTCTCACCCACTCCCTCTCCCTCTCCCTCCACCCACTCCCTCTCCTCTCCCTCTCACCCACTCCCTCTCCCTCTCCCTCTCACCAACTCCCTCTCCCTCTCCCTCTCACCAACTCCTCTCCCTCTCCCTCTCACCCACTCCCTCTCCTCTCACCCACCTCTCCCTCTCCCTCTCACCCACTCCCTCTCCTCTCCCTCACCCCTCCCTCTCCCTCTCCTCTCCTCTCACCCACTCCCTCTCCCTCTCACCCATCCTCTCCCTCTCGCCTCTCACCCACTCCCTCTCCCTCTCCCTCTCCCCTCCCTCCCCTCTCCCTCTCACCCACTCCCCTCCCTCTCCCTCTCACCCACTCCTCTCCCTCTCCCTCTCACCCACTCCCTCTCCCTCTCACCCACTCCCTCTCCTCTCACCCACTCCTCTCCCTCTCCCTCTCACCCACCCCTCTCCTCTCCCTCTCACCCACTCTCTCCCTCTCCCTCTCACCCACTCCCTCTCCCTCTCCTCTCACCCACTCCTCTCCTCTCCCTCTCACCCACTCCCTCTCCCTCTCCTCTCACCCACTCCCTCTCCCTCTCAACCCACTCCCTCTCCCTCCCTCTCACCCATCCCTCTCCCTCTCCCTCTCACCCACTCCCTCTCCCTCTCCCTCTCCCCACTCC
>NW_020868384.1:262930-270430 GCF_003789085.1 Penaeus vannamei
AGGGTATCTATGCGGTCCTTTCCTCAGAGCGGCCCGGCGTCAACAGTATGATGAAGACAAGTCTTATGAGTCCCTCTGCCTATGAAACGTGTCTCTTTGCATCTGTGGAATACTGGTGTTTAACTCTACGGGGCCACATGGCCAACTGAAAAAAAACAAGGCACTTACCCCTAAAACAATCCCTCTGCCAAGGTTTCACATCAATGACGTTAAGCTAGATTGTCACCAATACAAATATCTCATATATGTGACACCCGGGACGAATGGGTTAATGATGCAGAGTTCATACAAAACCTCAAGAAAAGGATGTGGGAACGGCTGAAGCCACTTAGGACACTTGTCGGCAAATTGTCAATATTGCTAAACTCTTTTACCTGTCATACATACATACGGTCGGTCATAGATTATCATGCATTGCACCTAGTATTATACAAGGAATCAGAGTTGACTAGTTTAGAAATTGTAAAAAATGAGGCCATGAGGCTTATTCTCGGTGCCCCTAAAACAACGAGGATTGTGAATATAAGAACAGAACTTAATTTGCCGTCTGTCTATGAAAGAATATGATACATAAACACCACATTTAGCGCCAAAACAATAAGAGAACCCCTCTATTGTACAGAGTTCGAAAGACAACTAAAACATACAATAGTGGAGCTAACTTTGAATGGCAACATCGATTCAAACTCAAATCCATGGTTACAAGTAACATGTAAGCACTTGTCTCAGCTGAACATATCAATAACTAAGACCCTACATGGACGTTCTGCTCCACCGTGGAAAATGTCGGACCTAAGTGTATTTTATACGACTACCCCCAAAAAAGACAGTGTCGCCCCTGCTGTACTTAAGCAGCATGCTTTAGCGATTATCAATGAGCACTTTGAAACTATGCCCAATGCGTATGAATGCTACACTGATGGATCCTTGCAGTCTGGGAGTAGAGCAGGATGCGCTTTTGTCGTATATAAAAACAATATTTTGCAGCACCAGGATTGTAGGCGGGTTCATGACTGGGCTAGCACTACGCAAACTGAATTGGCAGGAATGCTCATAGCCACCGAATTTCTATTAAATCAAGGCTCTCCAGGCTTTGAACACACTAGGCAAAGGTGCAGGAAATATTCCAAATGACATAAGGATAAATGTGTATCGTGCAAAAGAACGAGGCCATGATATACGTTTTGTGTGGATACCATCGCATGTTGGAATACCCAGGCATCATCATGCTGACCGCCTAGCAAAATCAGCATGTGACAAGCAAAGTGTGGATATAGATCTTGGAGTACCTCTTGCTAGGATTTCACACATAATTAAAACTTCCTTCAAAGAGGACTTGTCTGACTTGATTAATTCTCAACGGCCTGAAAGCTGTAGCATAAAGCACCATGGCCGGTTTATGCAAGTAGTATTCATCTATGGTTTATACAAAACAAGAACAAGACAGTGTGATATTGTGACCGCAAGAATCAGGCTGGGATATAGATTGTACTGGCAGGTCAGTACAGCCTGTAATGTTGAAGAAACTAAGTGCAAATTATGCAAAGAAGAATATAAGCGAACACGTACATTATATCTCAGAGTGTCATGTAATAAAGCCTTTCAGACCACCTAGCATGAGGTATGGAGAACTATGTAACTACTTCATATCATCTGATGTCTTGGAAGATATACTTATGTTGTATCCTAAATTTGGAATGTAGTATCACATGACCACATATCAAATGTTACATTGCCTTTCCACGCCCAAGCCGTATGCCGGCTTGATAGATGAGTAGATAAATTACTGATTGTTTTATTCTTTTAAATGATATATTTTAGATCGTAATGATTTTATGATCTAGATTTACACTAATACTATTATATAATGTTTTGACCATGCATCAAATATACCACAACTTGCCCACGCCTGTGCAGTTAGCCAGGGTGGTAAATAAAGGACTAAACTAAACTAAGACTCCCGTGAAAAGACGAATTACTCTTACAGGGCGATGTAATAGTATGTATATTAGGTATGTAAGCACATATAGATAATTTTCGTGTACCCCATGACTTTTTGTTTATTTATATTGTTACTTCCTTTTGTTTCTTTGTTTGTTTGTTGATTGTTAATTGTTGTTTGTTTATTTGTGCTTTCTGATATTTCGATAAGTTATGAACACATTTTAATGTTTTAACCAAAGGTGTGTTTTAACCTAACTTAGACGCTAATTGCACTTAGGTGGTGATGCGGACCATGGTTTGGATCCAGGATTTTTTTTCTAACTCAAAAAGTTATGAACAGATTTAAATAAACCTGAGGTTTGTCTTGCCTAATGAATATTCCCTAAAACTTTGGTGGTGATCCGGATAATTTTGGCAATCCAACCCCCATGGGGGGGAGGTTTGCATTTTCGAAATATTTTGCTCATAGATCCAACTATGTGTGATGAAAACATGAAGAAAATTAAATACTCCATATGAACGGCATATCATGAATATTTGTGTGAAAAAAATTCTTAATTATCGTTTTTGGACACTTTGTCAGATTTTTAAAATTATTCCAAAAAAAAATTAATAAGCTTTCAGAAAATAATCTCATTTTAAAATTATCTCGGTTGGGTCTTGAAATTTTCAGAGGAGAATCGGGGGCCTAGGAACTCCTTGAAAATGCGAAAATCGCCGAAAAAAGACCAGACCCTTAATTACGTTTCATTTTTTATCTGCTCAGTCTTAGTGTGAAATTTGTTCTGAATGTATGTATTTTATGCACAGGCTTTATTCTTACACATTTTACTGTTTTGATCTTGCACAGTAAATATGACACAGAAAACTATGTCAGACCTTGCTTATTATTATCATTATTATTGTTATTATCATTTTACCAACCTGATGAGCAGAAGTCAAACCTAAAACCAGACCCTTGGCTGGACTGATTGGCGAGGCGACGCCACCCGAGCCAGAGGCCGAAGCACGGAAGAACACTGACCCGACCTCTTCATCAGGGAGACCAAGGTACCTTTTTTGCATTATTTCATTATTGGCAACTGTATTGATTCGACTCACTGTGGAATGCCTATATACAAAGCCGTGCTACGAGTAAATATTAATAATGTTTTTTAGTTTTTTATGTACCTTTTTATCTTAGTAAAATTGTGTCCAGACTCCTTTTTATGGTTCGCTATTTACTTTATTCTATTCTATTAGGCGTCGCAAGTACACAAAGTTTATCATAGAAAACAAAGGGTTTATAATAGAAAACGGGGAAACCCACTATTTAAGAACTCTCGGTGATGGGTTAAGTAAATAGTTAATGATACTCAAACAGATAATGATGATATGTGAATGAGAGAATAAGAGTATGAGAGAGGTAGAAGGATTGATGAAAAAAGACGGGGGGGGGGGGGGGGAAGTTGATTGGTATGGTCTTGGCGGGGGGGGGGGGGGCTAAAAACCTCACACTCCCCTGCCCTTCAATCCTATTCGCCCCACAGTCACCCTCTCCCTTCCCTGGCACACACGGTCACCCTCTCTGCCTTGTCTCTGCTCCCGCAAGGATATCCCCTCCCCATGACCCTTGACCCTCCCAATATTTCCCTTGACCCCTTCCCCCAATATTTCCCCCCTTCCCCCCAATATTTCCCTTGACCCCCTTCCCCCAATATTTCCCTTGACCCCCTTCCCCAATATTCCCTTGACCCCATTCCCCTCCCTTGACCCTTCCCCCCAATATTTCCCTTGACCCCCTAACCCCAATATATCCCTTGACCCCATTCCCCCCCCCATGAACCCCTTGACCCCCCCCCCCCATCCCCCTTGACCCCCTCCCCCCATGACCCCTTGACATAAACCCTTGACCCCTCCCCCATAAACCTTGACCCCCTCCCCATAAACACCCCTCCCCATAAACCCTTGACCCCCTCCCCCCATGAACCCTTGAACCCCCTCCCCCATGACCCCTTGACCCCCTCCCCCCCATAAACCCCTTGACCCTCCCCCCATAAACCCCTTGACCCCCTTATCACCCTTGACCCCCCCCCCATGAACCCTTGACCCCCCCCCATCCCCTTGACCCCCTCCCCCATGAACCCCTCGACCCCCCCATAACACTGACCCCCTAACCCCTTGACCCCCTCCCCCATGAACCCCCATAAACCCTTCCCCCCATAAACCCTTGACCCCCTCCCCCCCCATGAACCCCTTGACCCCCTCCCCTAAACCCCTTGAACCCTTCCCCCCATAAACCCCTTGACCCTCCCCCATAAACCCCTTGACCCCCCTCCCCCATAAACCCCTTGACCCCTCCCCCCATAAACCCCTTGACCCCCTCCCCCCCCTTGACCCCCCCCCATAAACCCCTTGACCCCTCCCCCCATAACCCCGACCCCCTCCCCCATAACCCCGAACCCCCCCCCCCATAAACCCTTGACCCCCTCCCCCCATAAACCCCTTGACCCCCTCCCCCCATAAACCCTTGACCCCTCCCCCATAAACCCCTTGACCCCTCCCATGAACCCCTTGACCCCCTCCCCTACCCCTTGACCCCCTCCCCATAACCCTTGACCCCCTCCCCCCATGAACCCTCGACCGTTGACCCCCTCCCCCCCCTTGACCCCCTCCCCCATAAACCCCTTGACCCCTCCCCCCACCCCCCCTTGACCCCTCCCCCCATAAACCCTTGACCCCCTCCCCATGACCCCCTCCCCCCATAAACCCTTGACCCCTCCCCCATAAACCCCTTGACCCCCTCCCCCCAGACCCCTCCCCCATAAACCCTTGACCCCCTCCCCATAACCCCCGACCCCCCCCCATAAACCCCTTGACCCCTCCCCCCATAACCCCTTGACCCCCCCCCCCATAAACCCCTTGACCCCCCTCCCCCATCCCCTTGACCCCTCCCCCATGAACCCCTTGACCCCCTCCCCCATGAACCCCTTGACCCCTCCCCCCATAAACCCTCGACCCCTCCCCCATAAACCCCTTGACCCCCCCCATAAACCCCTTGACCCCTCCCCCCCATAAACCCTTGACCCCTCCCCATAACCCCTTGACCCCCTCCCCCCATAAACCCCTTGACCCCCTCCCCCCATAAAACCCTTGACCCCCTCCCCCATGAACCCCTTGACCCCTCCCCCCATAACCCCTGACCCCCTCCCCCCACCCCTTGACCCCCTCCCCCCATAAACCCCTTGACATAAACCCCTTGACCCTCCCCCCATAAACCCTTGACCCTAAACCCTTGACCCCCTCCCCCATAAACCCCTTGACCCCCTCCCCCCCTTGACCCCCTCCCCTCCGAGAAATGCATCCCCCCTGGCCTTGTGTAGTGGACGACGTCGCCAAATACGTTGTCTCGCTCCAGGAAGTACGAAAAGCTGAAATTTGCAGACTGATACGAATGGCTAAGAAGAAGGCATAACAAAACAAGAAAGTGTATGAGGAAGATAAAGTGAATAAATCACCAGCGTGTTTATCCCTCATTCTGTCAATCTTTTATGGCTGTCTACCCTTTTCAATGTTTAAACTGAAATGCGAATTCGAAAAGGCAAAAGCAGCGAGCGGAGCGTACTATTTAAGCATAAAACAGGATGAAAAATATATCAACTTACCAATGGCTTTTATGACTCGATGTCGTTAAAGATTTATTCACACAATAGATATATTTTATGGATAACGTTGATGTGTCTTTTTTGTGGCGATTCCCATGGTGGGCCATTGTAATGCGAGTTCGTAGTCCCTGCAAATAGATGGTGGTTTCAATAAGCTCTAATGAATGTCATTCGCTTAATGGAAATATTAACAAAATGGGAGACAGAGTATCTAGCGTTGCGCAAAAGGAAATCGATGTAGAATTCAGTTACTGGTATCTCATGCACCACCAGTGGCACCGCTGTAGCCACGATGTGTCTGTGACAAAGGACCCTTAACAATGTGAGGGAAGGTCCCGAGACTGTGATAATTAGTAGAAGGACGTGAATGTGATGATTTATGACTAATCCTTATACAGCGTCGGAGGTCAACCAGGGAGTAGTCAGTCTGGTTAAACAGTGAATGGAAACTTTGGATGCAAGAAGGCATACTGTGGCGAAACAACCTGAAAGGGTCATTCGTACCTGAACGCCGGGCACAGCGCTGTTAAAGATGCAGTTTATTATTATTATTAAAAAAAAAAAAAAAAAAAAAAAAAAAAAAAAAAAAAAAAAAAAAAAAAAAAATATATATATATATATATATATATATATATATATATATATATATATATATATATATATATATATATATATATATATAGAAAGAACATCCAGAGCTGGGTCGTTGTCCCCGGTCTCGGTAAAACACAGAGGGAAGATATGCAAAAGGTGCATCATTGAATTATTCATTCAGATTCGTGCCTCTTCTTCGTTTCATGCGACCCCATTATTTATGTTTTCCCTGTATTCCGTCACTGTATCAGGTATTGCCGTTTGTTATTCAGTCTTGCTGATCGCGTTTCCGACAATTTACGGACGTTCCGAAACCGCTGTAGGCCAGTGCAGACATTATCGAAATATGGAGCGTGATGTAGCATTTGAGGTCAGTTTTAAAATCAATTGTTTTATATCTTATCACACTGTGCATAAAAAACTCCATATTGCTTAACAAAAATAAAAAGAAGCAAATGGGGAGATGTAAATTTTATATATGCACCTTTCAGAAATGTTATTCCTCACACACACACAGCCATACACATCAACATACAATATACACATTTACATCTTCGTATATATGTGCGTGTGATCGCATGTAAACGCATATATACTATATTTCGGGAGACGATTTCACACTCAGGGGCGTTGTGAGGCATCGGTGATTAGGCCGTGCACTTTTCAGGGAGGTTTTAGTTGAGATTTCCAGAGGTGAAAGTGGCTGAAGCAACTCCTCTCTGCCAAGATGCCGAGGAAGAAAGCAGGTGGATGGAGCCTGTCCTCCCGGCCCTCGCGTGTTAGGTCGTCTGCAGGAGAATCTCTCTTCAGTCTCCTGTGGTTCTGTAGTGCTTTGCACACGTTTTAGGTCTTCCACTTTGGGATCTCATAGTCTAATGAACACTCGCTCCTTGTCCATTTCTGGCGGAACAACTCGCTTTTGAGATTTATATAGAGGAATATTTTTATGCTAATGTGTGCTGTGTGAAGGATTTTTTGTGACAAAATATGAAGAAAGTTAGAACGGGCATAAATTTTGAATGACTAACATTCTTAACTTCCCATTTCCAACCTCTCTTTCTCTCTCTCCCTCTCCCTCCCTTCATATCTCTCTCTCTACCCTCACTTTCTCTCTCTCCTTTCCTCTCTCCTTTCACCCTTCCCTCCCCCTCCCCTCTCTCTCTCTCTTCCCTCTCCCCCCCCCCTCTCTCTCTCTTTCTCTCCCTCTCCCACTCTTCCTGTCTCTGCCTCTCCCTCCCTCTTTCTCTCTTTCCCTCTCTCTCTCTATCTTTCTCTCTGTCTCTCTCCCTCTCCCTCTTTCCCTTCCCATTTCTCTCTC
>NW_020868384.1:275430-290430 GCF_003789085.1 Penaeus vannamei
TATATATATATATAAATATATATATAATATATCGGAAGTAACATAATAGTGACAGCATTTCCAGAGCCATTTTAGTCTAATTCCAAAGGAATCGTTTCCATCATCCTGGGAATCGCAAAAAATGGTCAGTCACTGTTTCTCTCTGAGACATTACTTAAATCGGCACCTGCTGGAATCGGATTTGCAGTCCCGTCAGTCACGGGGAAATTTGATCAAACAGATAAAGAGAAAAACAGAAAAAAGAAAAAAGAAAAAAGCACGCCGTGTCGACGGCTGCGAGGCCGTGCGATTCGCGATGCACATCCAGGCTCGAAGGAGGGACGGGCGGCGGGGAGTCCGTCCCCCAAAAGGACGCCATCGAGCAGCTGGGAATGAAGTCTCCAGCAAAATTAGACGTAATGCAAGTAGACAATGGCTTGACAAGATCTAAATTTCATTTTATATTTTATGCACCATACATTTTATTCCTCGATGTTACTTAATATATGCGTGTATGAGTAATAGTATGCGCATTTGTCTATATGTGTGTATCTATCGGTGATAATATTAACCTTTCGAAATTGTTGCAGTCAGTATTCTGGGGAAAATCATAAAACAAAAACAAATATATATTTCTTTCAATTTTTCTCCCTCGGCATGACTTTTGTAAGATTTGTTGTGAAATAATATCTGGTCTGTATGAACACCACCACCCAGGGTTTTGGGCTTGAAAGTAACCCGAAAAAACTTCCAAAATGATATCATAAAAGCCAAAATGTGCGCAGCATAATTTTGCAGTTAATTAGGCCTGTCGGGAGACTTGACTTTTCCCTGTTAAGTGTGCTTCCTGAGTACCTGGTGCATAATCAAACTCAAAGTATTGGCTGTATCTGTAGCATCCTTAACTGCAATTTCTTGAAATTCTTTGAGTTTTTTGCATTCACAATTCAAGTAATTTTGAGTCTTGAGCTCCACGCAGGTGAGCCAATCTGTCCATTCAGATCAACACACATGTGCCACCCATCACTCAATACATCATTTAAGGATATAACGAATCGCATGTAAAAAAGGTTATACAGAATAGTAAAATGTATATTTTTAGGTGCAAAAGCGTAAACAAAACGTAATACAACTGACACAAAGCAGCATTGATATTAGTGATAACCATTGGTTTGAATTTCTTATTGTGACATTCATCATTAACCTTACACGAGACTGTGTAGTTTTATTTTTTAAAAATATGAAACAAGATTTTACAAGAATACTAAATATTATATGTGTTTTTGAGATTTATCAGACTGCAGCTAGAGGAGTATATTTTTTTGAAGGTCAGAGTCACAGCCAGAGCAATGCATTCGAACTTGCGTACATTTTGATAGGCAGCAAGTGATCCTTTGCATAAAGTTCCATAAATACTAAAATATATGTTTCTTATTGCTTTTCTATGTACATGATATCAGTAATATATGAATGACAATAATAATAATACCAATAATAACAATACCAACAGTAATTAAAAATAATAGTAACAATACTACTACTGATAATAATAACTATTATTATTATTATCATTATCATTATTACGATTATCATATTATTGTTATCATTATAACTATAGTAGTGTCCCGCATCCTTGGTACAGCGATGCAGGTAATGCAACTAAAGAGATCGACCACAACCTCGTTAGCACTCGTTGGACGATCCTCCAGAACTGCAGGGTGTATAGGAGTGCTGAGTTCTGAGGTCCTGACCATAGATTAGTTGTGTCTACCCTCCGAGTCCACTTCAAACTTTCTCATCGAGCTCAGGGAGGCGTTCGATACGGTGCATCGGGATTCACGCCAACAAGGACTATTGGACTAATGGGAGGTCTGTATACTGGTACTGAAAGTGCTGTAAAGTGGGGGGGGGGGAGTCTGTCAAGCTTCTTTCCTGTTAGTTCAAGAGTGAGGGAAGGCTGTGTCATTGCACCAACACTTTTTAACTCTTGCATGGACTGGATACTGGGCATTTACTTCCAAAGTCATTGTGGAGCAACTTTGGCCAATATCAAGGTTACTGCCTTTGACTTTACTAACGATGTTGCTATTCTCAGTCCTTGGAAATCCTTGTGGTAGTTCTATATGCATTTAGCAATAAAGTGAAGCCCCTGAGTCCAGAAGTCTCTTGGACCAAGACCAAGATCTAGGACATAAAGGACCTACTAGGAGAACCTGTTTGGTCGGTACGTGCTTGCGACGAGGACAATGAAGTCACAGAGAGGTTTACATACCTTGGTAGAGTAGTTCAAACCTCTGGGCTGTCAGACCAGAAAGTCAACAGACGGATTGGCCTGGCAGCAGGGGTCATGAACTCTCTCGATAAGAGTATTTGGAGATGCTGGTACCTGTGCAGAAGGACCAAGGTGTCAGAGAATGGGCATTCAATATATGAAATATATGAAACAAACAGGTGTACTTGATTATGTAGTGTAAAGAAATTTAATCGTATCATTTTGGTATGGTAATAAATACAAGTAGAGTACTGAAGTTTCTGTTGAGACCAATATTTTATCATAAAATGTAAATGAGTGTTCACCAATATAATTCTAACGTTTCTTCGTAATAATATTTACTTTCTCGAAGGGTTTAGATGTATTATTAATATCTTAATTAAATGAAATATTCATATTTCAGCTTGAACTGATTTACTTGCAGTATTTTTATTTGTAGATCAAACGACGTTGCTTGCGATCCCTGGCATCTCTGTGCTCTTTTAATGAACTGTTCGTAAAGTCACCGTCTGTTCACCAATTTATTAACGGTTCTTTTGGGTTGAAATACCGTTCTCGGTTGTTTTCCATTCTGAACAGAAAGAGAACGCCTGTCCATCTGCATCTTTTTTCATTATTCATTTCAAACCAAACCAAACATTATATTCCTTCAAAAAATAACATTAAATTTGTCTAAATGTTATTACTGACCTGAAATTTGCTCTCGCTCAAATCTCACTCCCTGATACAGTTCGATGCACTCCAGCCAGCCAAACAGAGCGCAATATTTTCCAAATATGTTTCACGTACTCATATAGAATTTATATTTTCATTAATTACGAATCGCATCGTGTTTCTCGATACAAAATTCTATTCTAAAGCTGCATAAAATGTTTCTGTGTCTTTTTAACAGTACAGAATAGACTGTACGTTGATTTGTTGACATGATTGAGTCAATAAGACAAGTAAAACACCTTTCATCATGGGAATTATTTAGTCGTCTAATCTGAACATGGAGACCACTCCACGGTAATCGAAATGGTCAACGAGCCGTTGGCGGGTCATGAGGAGTCGTAGAGGAATTGTAGTTGAATATTCAGAGTTGATGTTGGTAAGTCGTAGAGGAACGACAGATGAATCACCTGGAGAAGCAAATATGAATCGCAGATGAATCATGGAGAAATCACAAAGGCATTGGCGATGCAGTGGAAGCTCTTCGGTAAGGAATGCAAAAAGAATCGCAGACAAATCAAATTGAAGGTAAATGAAACAATGATTTTTGTAAGAGAATCGTAGTTAAACTGTAAATGAATTAAAAAGCGTCATTGACGACTGACAGGCAAATCCCTTGTGATTCGTAAATGATAGGTTGTATCTACAGAAGAGAATCGTCCGGCCACAAACCGCATGACAAATTCATAACCAATAATTGATATTTTATTATTTAATGACCGACACGTTTTCTTATTTAACGAATGGCCGCGAGATGTCTAGATGGCTTCCGACGCGTCGATAAAGGCGATTCCGGTGAGGATGGAACCCGATGTGAACGAAGGATAAAACGCGGACTGTGAGCCTTCAATAACATCGGACGGACGCTCTTCCTTGTAAAAATAAGGATGGAAATAGAAGGTAACATTTAGTTTTAAGAAGTGTATAATAAAATTAAGTAAAGAGTAGTGTGTGTCGTCGATACTGTTAAAAGAACTATAATGTAAATTCTCATCACATACAATATGTACCACATTCGTCATGAAAAATTATTGCAAGAGGAATAATAGCAATAAATTCGTCTTGCACAGTCCAAACAGCAGTCCACACTAGCAGTAAATACAAAACAAATGAGCCATTTTTGAGGAGCACCGTCGCCGTTCCCTCTTTACTTAGAAAGACGAAGAGCGCCATCCGCCGCTCCCTCCAGACAAAGGGAAAAGCGTCCTCGCCTCCCCTCTCCCCCACGCCCCCCCCTCTCTCAGAAATACTGAATAAATAAAGATCGTGTTCCTAACAGACACTCTCCCCGTGACGGACAAGAGCAAACAATCCAAGCCCTCAGCGCCAGGGATCAGGTTGGCACCGGCCTCCAGGAATATACAAAGCAGTCTTATCTCTCTCACGCAGGGACGGAGCTCATGATCACTAGAATTATCCACTTGTGCGTGAATCGGACTCTATCTGAATAGAGCTCACTCGCAATGGATAGGATATTGTAAAGCTTCAAGCAATACTTCTACTTATATGAGAGCGGATGTAACGAGAGAAAGAGAAATAAAAAGTATTTGGCTTAATATGAGCATTTGAATTTTCCATAGCCTTCCGAAGCGAAGAGTAGTGTGTATAAACAAATTCGCACAGTAGTCCGGTAGTTCTCCGTTTGAAGCGTCCTTGAGGTTTTGCTTCCAATTAAAATTCATCCCGGCAAAGTAAGTACACTAATGCTTTCCTGCTGACATTTTTACATGAAATATAGGTGAAAACCCCCTTTTCAAAACTTTTAATTCAGAAAAAGCTTTGATGATCCCGTGTTAGGGTTTTTATTAGAATGCTTAAAATCCTGTTACGTTTCGAAAGGACAGCGAATGCCAAGCTGACAAACGATATTGATAACGCTGTAATCATCGCTTCGTGAACTTCATGCCACTGAATGGCATGTGTTGGGATCGGAACTAGGAAACAATTGGTGAAGGTTCGAATCTTATGAACAAGCCACAGTCAGGGCTGGCTGCTTTTCCGTAGCAGCATTTCTGCCGCTCTATAAACATTAGATGATAATGAAAACAGATATGAATAATAAAATTGAACCATACAATATCATAGAAGGATGAATGTTAGATTACATTAACAGTGCGTAGGGTTAGCTTCTGATTATTAAAGGGTTCCCTGATTTATTTTCTTGTTGATTGCACTGCAAAAAGCAATATGCAATAAATACATTATTAAGCCAATAATGTAACATTCAACAATGTATTAGATGTATAACAAGAAAAAGCGACACTGAACCTGTAAACTTGATTCATCTTAAAAGTATATGGCTAATCATAGTGAGTGTGTTACAGGGCTGAAGGTTTGTAGTCACTTTATGGTTCTGTGGCTCTGCCGTTGGCGATGGCCAGATGGGAGGCCGACCTGAAGTGACATCAAACCCTCTGTAGTCATAAAAGATGACAAAAAGTACAGTCTATGGAAAATTTTCCGTAGTTACGTCACCATCCCTCGATCGTCTTTTGTTTCTGTTTAGCAGACGAATTTCCGTAGAAATCCAGCCCTGGCCACAGCCAGGCATGCAAACCCGCCCACATAATCGGCGGTTAATTTAACGCTTACGGTATTTGCACTGTGCACCGATTTTTTATTGTTTGTACTCCAGTTTTTAATGATATGAACATTTGATTTTGTTTCTTCTACTCATGTACAGTTGTGGACACTTCCAACTGGTACATTACGAGTCTGGAGGTGACATTTTTTTTCTGGCTATACATGCATAGTATGTAGTAACGATGACTGTGATTGGTTGAAATAATTACACAAATATCTACGACAGGAAAAATCCGATTGAGGAAATCTTATCAAAATATAACTATTAGAATTACAGAACTTATGAACAAAGACTGACTTTTTCTGCAACAGATGTCTCTGAAAAAACAAAATTTCATAGATTTGACATATGCACATAGGCAATGCTTGTCACATGCAGTGTAATGAATGAAACAGTAAGAATGTTTTTTCAGTAAGTATATTTATAATGTTTAGATAATTATTGTGTTTAGAATATAAAAGTCAACCACACAGCTTGATGTGAAAAAATCTAAATGTATCCGATTCTCCGGCCTCGAAGTTTGTTGTCACACACATAATTACTACACCAGTTTCACGGTAACTGTACGAGGCCGAGAAATAACGCCCGAACTATTTTTAGACTCGGATGCCTTCCCAAGGAATGTCAAAGTGTTCCTCAACAGAAACAAGTACAATCGTGATCAGAGGGTTTGACAAGGCAATGCCCTCAGCAAATCCGACAGTCAAAATAGACCACATTAACGCTCAGTCTCTCCTTGGGCATTTTGATGACATAGGAATGCTTATAATAGAGAGAGATCTCGACATATTATGTATTAGTGAAACTTGGCTTCACCAAGATATACCAAATGCATTTATTAATATTCCAAACTTCAATGTTTATAGATGCGACGCAGGACGTGGGGGAGGAGTTTGCTTATATGTACGTGATACCTTTAAAACAAACGAGATATCCACTACAATTGCTAAGAGTGCAGATGTAGAGGATATCTGGGTTAATGTACAATGTAATATGCTTCCGTCTTTCATTGTAGGCGCGATCTATAGGCATCCTCATGGTTCTTCTGAATCCTTTGATTATTTAGAAAAAGGTTTTAGAGAAATGTCATTGAAAAAATCTCTTTTCATACTTGGCGATCTAAATGATGACTTAAACAAGCCAAATTCTAAATTAACTAAGATAATTAACAAAAACAAATTTCAACAACTGGTAAACAAACCTACAAGAATCACAGAAAATACTTCGTCATTAATTGATGTAATTATAACAAACAGAGCTGAGATCGTCCTCCACACAGACGTCATTCCATGCCATGTTGCCGACCACGAACTCATAACGGTGACACTAGATATAAAGAAATCAAAACGACCAACAGTTACAAAAACCTTTCGAAAATTATCCAATTATGATTCTCAGTCATTATGCCAAATCATAATAACCAAAGAATCATCTAAAAATTTTGCAAACCGACAACGTAGACAAGCAGGTAGATGTCTTCACGGATTGATTAATGATAGTGTAAATGCCATCGCCCCCTTTGTTACAAAAATCATTAAACGTCCTCCGGCCCCATGGATTACCGACGACATCAAGAGCCTTAACAGATAGAAATGATATGCATAACGCTCTCAAAAATAACAGACTCGACACGACACTCCAGGCTCACTATAAACAAAGAAAGAGAAATGTGAAATCGCTAATACAAGAAGACAAAACTGATTATTTTAGAAATAGATTAACAAATTGTAAAAAAGATTCAGCTAAAACATGGAAGATTTTAAAGACACTTGTTCCAAACAAAAACAGCCATAAAGATAATCTAAACACCAAAATTAGTGCAAACGAATTTAATGAGTTCGCTAAAATTGGACATTCCACATATGAACAAACAAACGCTTCCATATCTAAACAAAACACAGTTAGTATAAGGCCCTCAGCCAATAGTTTCAGACCACAACCCGTTCAAATAGAAACCGTAATCCTGACAATAAAACCTGCGAGAAACAAAGTCTGTGGGGGTGGATGGTATTGCTCTTCGCTTCCTCAGAGACAGCCTACCTGCTGTGGCGTATTACTTAACGGTTATCATTAATACATCCCTGGTCACCGGTGACTTCCCATCTCTCTGGAAGCATGGCATAATAACACCAGTTTTTAAATCTGGAGACAAAGACGAAGTTAATAATTATCGCCCTATTACCATACTTCCTATACTGTCGAAGGTTCTCGAAAAAATCGTAGCAGACCAACTGACAACATTTCTAGAGACACACGACCTACTATCTATAACACAGCATGGCTTCAGAAGTAAGCTGTCCACTGAAACAGCTTTATTGCAGATTACAAATAATATTTATGAGAACATAGACAACAACCGTATAAACTTGCTTACATTGTGCGACTTATCAAAGGCCTTTGGTAGTGTCAATCACGAAATCCTCATCAGTAAACTAATGAATCACAAAACTGACACATATTGGTTCAGAAGCTATCAAAGTAATAGAACCCAATCAGTCAAAATTAGCGAGAATATATCAGAAATACAGAGTGTATCCTTTGGGGTCCCACAAGGATCTATATTAGGCCCAATTCTGTTCATAATATTTGTAAATGATCTGTCAACCATAGCCCAAAATTGCCTCCTTGTTCAATACGCCGATGATTCACAATTTCTACATAGTGATTCTGTAAACAACTTAGATACACTGATACTAAAGACCCAGAAACACTCACAAGTAAAAGGATACTTTGACTCAAATGGCCTTAAGATAAATCCAGATAAGACACAATGTATCTTCATAGGTAGTCGCCAAAACATCGCCAAAATTCCTGTAAACACGACCATAATATTTGAAGACAGCTATATAAGACCGAGAACTTTTGTAAAATATCTAGGCGTACACATTGACAGATTCATGACATTCGAGAACCACGTCGATAACATCCATAGGAAAGTAATGGGCACACTAATTTACCTAAGTCATATCAAAAATAAAATCCCTGCTGAAACTAGAATATCTGTTATACAAACACTAGTTCTCAGTATAATTAACTATTGCTCAAATATATGGGGTACAGCAAACAAAGGTCAAATTCAGAAAATTCAAAAATTACAAAACTTTGCTGCCAGGGTAGCACTTGGGAACGTAAAGAAATATGACCACATTACCCCACACATAAACAAACTAAGTCGGCTAAAAGTACATCACAAATGCAGCTATGATACCTGCATACTAATTCACAAAATGATCCACGGTTTTTATCCAAAATGGTTGTTAACCCTTCCAACTGTAGGTAATACAACTTGTGTCCAAACAAGACAAGGCAACTCCCTATATGTTAAAAGATCACGTACAGACATAGGGGCACGACAGACACTAACTCGTGGACCCATGATATGGAACCAACTGCCTTTTGATATCAGAAACATTCAGAACACAAATACACTCAAAATAAAATTAAAGGAACATCTATTAAATCACCAATGACATCAGGTTTCTAAATATAAGAATAGACAAGACTTATATGTACCACCATTGATTCTATGTTTAACTTTTATTTATTTGTACTGTAACATCACTATGTATATAATAAGAATAACCATTGTAACAAATGGAATAAAGTATTTTGAATTTGAATTTGAATTTGAATTTGAACCTATATGTGTGTACATATATACAAATATATTATAATATATATATATATATATATAATATATAAATATATATATATATAATATATATATATATATATATGTGTGTGTGTGTGTGTGTGTGTGTGTGTGTGTTGTGTGTGTGTGTGTATGTATGTATGTATGTATGTATGTATGTATGTATATATATATATATATATATATATATATATATATATATATATATATATATATATATATATATAATATATATATTTATATAATTTTATAAGAATGCAATTTCATTGCATTGCATTCACTGCAAAGTTTCCATTACTCAATATTCTAATAGTCCAAATATTCATTTCAAGCGAAACAAAGATATTTAAGTGTGAATTTCTAAGTATTAACGCTTATTCATATCCCCCTCCCAGAAGAAAGGCATCATACATCTTGCTTCTCCTGAGAGTCAGAGTTTTGAGGTTCGAGCGGCCACAGCGCTCCCCTTCCTCGTGAATACAAAACGTCTTTTAAGCCACAGTTGCTTGTTCAGATATCTTCAAATATACTTACTTAGTTGTTCAGGACGTTCAGAGAGAGAGAGAGAGAGAGAGAGAGAGAGAGAGAGAGAGAGGAGAGGGAGGGGGAGGGAGGGAGGGAGGGAGGGAGAGGGAGAGAGAGAGAGAGAGAGAGAGAGAGAGAGAGAGAGAGAGAGAGAGAGAGAGAGAGAGAGAGAGAGAGAGAGAGAGAGAGAGAGAGAGAGAGAAGTAATTGATACATGAGAATGAGATTTGATGTTTTAAGTTACAGTTTTTGGCACCTGAAGATCGACAAACGCTATCTCTGACGACCTGTCAGAAATTTCTTAGCTAATGTTCTCTGTAAATCTTGACATTAAAGCATCACTCCATGTGACCCGAGTGAGTATTCTGGGCTTCGTGCAAGTCGTCAGTATAAATAACACATCAGGCAATTGGGTAATTTGCCATTCACAAATTACATAAGGAAGCCATGCAAAGACACTGAATCAGGGGAGAAAACCTTAAGATTTACATCTACAGATAAGGGAACATGCGATTCGTTTTTCACTTTCGGAAAAAAGTGTGTTCCATATATGTAGTTTTAACGAAAACTCTTACATAAATTTTTACAATCGCATGTTTTATTTATAGATAATTTGAGATTAAATATTGTCATCGATGTCTGGCTATCATGATTGTGATTAAGTTTCCAGTTATAAGATTTGCATTTTTTAAGGAAAACACCTATTTCAAGCAATGATTTTGGTATTGGACAAAACTTTGTACTGTTTTCAACTTTTTAACATACCTTTAATGACTGATGTTAGTTGCCATTGAATCTATTTGCGAAATAACTGATACCGATCACAGACTTCCATACGAACGAGAGCATTCAACTCACAAAGTACTGGATATTACGCATGTATTGCCAAAAAAAAAAAAAAAATCAGACCACTCACCATAGGGGGGGGGGGGGCTAGTTGGAAGTGACCGACATGTACCTGGTATTACCTCTGCTTATTTTATAATAGCGTGCCCCGTTACCGTCTATTTAAACAGAAGAACTGTAACTAACGGAATAACTTTCTCTCTCTCTCTCTCTCTCTCTCTCTCTCTCTCTCACTCTCTCTCTCTCCACCCTCTATTTCTCTCTTTCTCTCTGTCTCTCTCTTCCCCTCTCTCCTACATTTTTGCTCTCCCCTGATTCATCAATAATTTTTTTTCTAACAGATCCAAGGGACGCCCCCCCCCCAACCGCTGACTCAGTTGCCTTGCGAGGAAGCCGAAAATTTGAAGCTGGTGATGACGATGGTGACGAGGATGATGGTGGTGACGTGAGTGGTCATGATGGGGCTGAGGATAAGTGAAAGCGGTGACGAGTTAGTGATGGCGAATGTGGTACTGTTGGAGTGATGATGACGGTGATGATGAGGACGATGGTGATGATGACAGCGATAACAATGATGAATATGACAATGGGCAATGAGCGTTGCTAAGAGTTGGTGCTCAGTCGTGGGATGTTCATACCTCCATCCCCCCACCCTGACACCACAAACACAAGCCCCCTCGACGCAAACACACACAGAGACATATGTATGTGTGTGTGTGTATGTATAGAAAGGGTGAAGGAGTGAAGCAAGATTTCGCGATTGATGATCGCGAAATCGAGCTATATATATGTATAGGAGTTTGCATTCTGAAGTCAGGAGATTGACTAGGAAGAAAAAAAGAAGACAAGAAAACGAAAAGGTTAAAAAAACAGAAATTTTGATAAATAAAAATGATTGGCAGAGTCAGAGATTAGCATATAATGCAATCAAGGAATTGAACGGAAATACCAGTTAAAGATAGGGAAATTTACTGACTAGAGTGGAAAATGATTTGGATATAGAGAGTGGAGAGATGACGGTAAAGGAAGTTGAGAAGGCAATAAAACATTTAAAAATTAACAAAGCACCTGTGGAGGATGCGATTTTTCCAGAGGTGCTTAAAGAGGGTGAAAATAGCTTGACGTTGGTTTCGTTGCTTTTGAGAAAGCATTTGATAGTGTTGCGAGGGGAGCGATGGGAAGGGTGTTGCGGCATTATGGTGGTCCAGAGTGGTTGGTGATTCTGGTGACAAATCTACATGGGAATACAATATGTAAGGTTATGGTTGATGGTTCATTGAGTGATGCTTTTGAAGTTAAGTCTGGGGTAATTCAGGGTGGCATTTTGTCCTCTTTGTTGTTTGTTGTGGTTATAGACCATGTTATGAAAAAGGTTGCAAGGGAAACTGACGCAGGAATTGTTTGGTGGGAATTGCTGGATTTGGACTATGCTGATGACATTGTGCTTTTTAGTGAAGGAGAGGAGGAGATGCAAAGAGTACTAGATTGTTTAGTTAGAGAGGGAAAGAAAACTGGTTTGGTAATTAATTGCACAGAGACTGAAATTATGAATATGAGCGAGATTGTGTAATTGATGAACGAATATTAAAGAAAGTAGAGTTTTTAAATCTAGAAACGTTTTTTATCCAAGGATGGATCTTTAACAGGAGTTTGAAGAGAGGGTGAGGAAGGCAAATCAAGCAACGTGAATGTTGAAAAATGTTTGGAATAATAATTTTTAAATACATACTAAGATAAAAAATTATGTGTATGGTGAGAACGATTTTAATATATGGGCATGAATCATAGCGTAGAACGATAACATTGAATAATGAGTTTTTAGTTTTCGAAAATAAAGCACTGAGAAGGATATTGGGAGTTAAACGGTGGCATAGAGTATCGTACAATAGGCTTAAAGAAATTACGGGGAGCAACTAGTGAATGAATATGTTGGGTTGCCACGGTGGGAATGGCAAAGACACGTTTTCAGAGAGGAGAGAGGGTTGCGCAGGTAACAGCTGGTTGGCAGGCTCAGGGAAGAAGAGGAAGAGGGAGGCCGAAGGAGACGTGGCTACACACTATGAAGCGGGAGGCTGGAGAGGAATGTTGAGCCGGTTTGGAGGAGTTTGCGCAGAACAGGTTGTGGTGGCGTGAATTCATCGCGGCCCAATGCATCCTCCTGGGTGCCGCAAGATTATGTATATGTATATATATATATATATATATATATATATATATATATATATATATATATATATATATATATATATATATATATATATTAATAGAAAGAGAGAGATGGAGAAATGACCTATAGCTATAGTGTTCATATTATGCGTCCGGTCTTTTATCTCTCTCTCTCTCTCTCCTGTCGTTTTGTTCCTTTCTTGCAAAAGGAAAGAATTTGCGAGGCTTTTCCTTTACATCGCCATCTTTCTTCCAAGTTGGTTACATCCTGAATGTAAATAAAACAGGCCGAAAGAAACCAAAATATGATCATAAAATAAAAAAGAATGAAAATCAAGTAACAAAAGAGAAAAGAAAAATGCTGCAGCATATATGTCTCAATTGGCTCAGTTGCAGATCAGTGTCATCATTTTGTCTATCTAAAAAAGGATTATTTCCTGAAGTTTTGTTATCTGATCACTGCAAAGGATTAGAAAGGAAATCGAATGATTTAGGATTGGTCTTTTCCTTGTAAGTGTAAATTTCACCATCACAGATCGCCAAAAGTGTCTGTGTGAATGTATTCCCGGTCACAGAGCCATGAGAGTGTTTGCGAGCCTGACTGTGTGAATTTAAACGTGTGCTGTGCTAAGAATGTGCAAACGCTGAAATATGTACGTCCAGTTGAAAGCGAGACTCATGCCTATGGAGTTCCTAAATTACTGTAAGCTACACGGGACTGTTTATGTATTTTTCTCTCCTAAAACTCAGTTTAGTACTATATGTCAAATAAAAGAAATAAAAAAGAGAGGACGTAAATGGCATCCATGAGTTAAGGTGTTTATTTTCTTCATCACACCCATGAGCACGGTCTCACCTATGCGGTCGTGGTGACCAGTCCTTAATTCCTTAGGAGCGTAGAGAGGTATGAAACTCCTCTGGCCGATAAAGTAAGATTTAGGGCTAGTCACAACCAGTCAGGCAAACTGGGATTTAAAATCGGAATTCTTGCGTAGGTGGTCGTATGCCAAGAGTTCCCCAAGCTTATGGCGTTCTGTTGCTCGCAGCGCCTTGTGCTGTCTCCTTCGATGACTCATTTCTCTGACATCGGTATCGGCGCGCTGCCCACTTATGGCGCTCTGTTGCTCTCCGCCCCTCGCTGCGCCTTCTGCCGATGGCTTTTGATTATCGGCGCTCCATCAAGACAGTAGACATTTTTGTCAGACACGTGTTTTACCCCAACTTAGATGCCATTAAATTCCTATATCAGGATCGGGATCCATAGGATTGCAGTGGGAAGATATTCGCGAGTTGTATCGGGCGACAATAGATTCGGACAATAGATGCTTGTGGGGTTCCAGTGTTGAGGCTCGTTTGGCGGCGAGGAAAAAGGGTCGAGGCCATCCGTGACCTGGCCAAGGTGGCCGTAAGATCGTGATTCATTGTTTCTCTTAGTCGCTCTTGGACATCCGTTCATGACAAATGGCAAATTAGTTAATTACGTGTTTATTTGTTATCGGGGATTTCTGTCTTTAGGGTCACACTTCTGCCAAGGGCTGGACTGGGAAAGGGGAACGACAAAAGGGAAGTGAAATTAGAAGTGAAACAGAAACTATGATTCTGAAAATAAAAAGTAAAAGAATCATTCTTGTGTGGTTGTATAAGTAATATACAAAAATGAAATATGTTTCGATCTAACCCGTGACTAAACCGATCTAACTACTAAGAACCTAATTATTCAAACACACACACACACACACACACACACACACACACATATATATATATATATATTATATATATATATATATATATATATATATATATATATATATATATATATATATATATATATATATATATATATATATATATATATATATATATATATATATATATATATATACATCTATGTTATCTGACCGCGTGTTGGTGTGGGTCCTTTTGGGTTCAGCCTCAAGTTCCCAGAGCAAATGTTGCACTGCAGAGCGTTGCCTTTTAGAGATCTGTGTTTTTAATGTTTTCATTGTTTTCAAGTGTTATGCAACGTATTTTACACCTTTCTTCTGGATTCGCTTTTCTGATTTCCATTCAACCTCCAGTCCCTTTAAAGTTTTTTTTTTCCTTTTCTTTTTCATCAAACATCTATTACTTTTATTAATCGTATTCTAAATGACAGCCTGATCCCTAAGGTCTTTTCCGCTCTGGCTACATCTAAGCCTGCGCAGGATCCTGGGTCAGTCCCCGCTTCAGTTTTACAGGCCTAGAATCTCTATCTATCTCTTT
>NW_020868385.1:0-7500 GCF_003789085.1 Penaeus vannamei
GTGTGTTGTGTGGTGTGCGGTGGTGTGTGTGTGTGGTGTGGTGTGTTTATATATATTTAATATATAGTATATATATATATATATATATATATGATAGATATATAATATAATATATATAATATGTACACACACACATAATAATCTTATATATCTATATGCAAAGGAAGAGAGGAGGGGAAGAGCGGAAGATCAAAGTAAATAGGGCACACTCACACGCACATTGAATAATGAAGAAAATTCACTTTTCGAGACGGGGGAGGGGGTGGGAGACGGGGGGATTGGGGGGGGAGCCAAACACGCTGCATTAATTTGATACAATAAACAGTGTTATACCATACAGAATTTCCTTCAATAGCGTGTTATGTTTTTGCAAGGACATGCACGTGGCAATGACTGGTTTTGAGATAGTACAAATCTCAATGACATAACGCGCATAGGCAAATGCAAGCACACACCAATAACAAACACACACACACGCACACACCACAGACAAGAGCACCACACAGACACGGCACAGATACAGTGGATAATACACACACACGCAGACACACACACACACAAACAAACACAAACACTAAAAACAACAACTATTTACACACAACAAAGCAAACAACATACAGGCACTCACAGGCCCCACTCCCGCCACACACAAACAAACATCACACACACGCACGCATGGCAACAGAATGCAGGTGGACAGCTTCTGAGAAGAAAAATCACAACCAACAGATGGACAGATGCTGAAACGAGCAAGCATAAATAAACTGACTACGCAATCACAAAGAATGAAGAATTATATGCAGTAAGAAAAAGAGGTATGATAAAATTACATGCATAGAAGAGAAGAAGAAGACGACAGAAGGAGAGAGGAGAAAGAGAGAGAGAGAGGAGAGGGAGGGAGGGAGGGAGGGAGAGGGAGGGAGGGAGAGGGAGGGAGGGAGGGTATGTGGGAGGAGAAAGAGAGAGAGAGAGAGAGAGAGAGAGAGAGAGAGAGAGAGAGAGAGAGAGAGCGGCCGAGAAAGAGATAGAGAAGATAGATAGATAAAATAGATAGATAGATAGATAGATTAGATAGATAGAGAGAGAACAGAATGAAACACAGACACACACTCCACACACACACACCACACCACACACAGGTCACACGAGAGAGAAAGAGAGAGAGAGAGAGAGAGAGAGAGAGAGAGAGAGAGAGAGAGAGAGAGAGAGAGAGAGAGAGAGAGAGAGAGAGAGAGAGAGAGAGAGAGAGAGAGAGAAAAGAGAGAGAGAAAGTGACCGAGAGACAGACAGACAACAGAGAGAAAGGGAGTGAGAGCAAGAAAGCGATCGAAGAGAGAGAGAGAGAGAGAGAGCAAGAAAGCGATTGAGAGAGAGAGAGAGAGCAAGAAACGATCGAGAGAGAGAGAGAGGAGCAAGAAAGCGATCGAGAGAGAGAGAGAGAGCAGAAAGGGATCGAGAGAGAGCAAGAGAGAGCAAGAGAAGAGAGAGAGAGAGAGCAAGAAAGCGAATCGAGAGAGAGAGAGAGAGAGAGAGAGAGAGAGAGAGAGAGAGAGAGAGAGAGCAGAAAGCGATCGATCGAGAGAGAGAGAGCAGAAAGCGATCGAGAGAGAGAGAAGAGATAGAGACCGAGAGAGAGAACAGAATGAGGTGGCAGGCGGCCGTGGTGGTGGGGTCCAGCAACCCGACATCGAGGCGCCACTACCACCTCTACTCCTGTTGCCTCCCAAAAGCTGCTTTGTCGTCGCCAGGTGGTCCCGGTGTGGGGAAGGGCAGGCGGGCAAGGGGAAGGGGAGGGCAAGGGGAAGGGCAGGGGCAGGGGCAAGGGTAGGGCAGGGGGAGGGCAACGGGGTAGTGGGAGGGGGCGAGTGGGGAGGATGAAGGAGAGAGAGAGAGAGAGAGAGAGAGGGGAGAAAGGGAGGGAGGCAGGGGCGGGGCAGGGGATAGTGGAAGGGTTGGGGGCGAGTGGGGGAGGATCAGAGAGAGAAGCGAGAGAGAGAGAGAGAGAGAGAGAGAGAGAGAGGAGAGAGAAGAGAGAAGAGAGAGAGAGAGAGAGAGAGAGAGAGAGAGAGAGAGAGAGAGAGAGAGAGAGAGAGAGAGAGAGAGAGAGAGAGAGAGAGAGAGAGAGAGAGAAGAGAGAGAGAGAGAGAGAGAGAGAGAGAGAGAGAGAGAGAGAAGAGAGAGTGAGAGAGAGAGAGTGAGAGAGAGAGAGAGAGAGAGAGAGAGAGAGAGAGAGAGAGAGAGAGAGAGAGAGAGAGGAGAGAGAGAGAGTGAGAGAAAGAGAGAGAAGAATGAGAATGAGAATAGAGAGAATAGAGAGAGAGAAAGAGATAGAGATAGAGAGAGAGTGTGTGTTTGTGTGTGTGTGTGTGTGTGTGTGTGTGTGTGTGTGTGTGTGTGTGTGTGTGTGTGTGTGTGTGTGTGTGTGGTGTGTGTGTGTGTGTGTGTGTGTGTGTGAGAGAGAGAGAGAGAGGAGAGAGAGAAGAGAGAGAGAGAGAGAGAGAGAGAGAGAGAGAGAGAGAGAGAGAGAGACAGAGAAAGAGAGAGAGAGAGAGTGAGAGGGAGAGAGAGAACGAGAGAGAGAAGAGAGAGAGGAGAAGGAGGCGGCAGGTTTTACGACGCGACACAATCTGGATTCCACCGTTTCATTCAATCACCGTTCAGTAAATCCGTGTTGCGTTGCAGTTATTTCCTCTTTGTCCCTCAGGTCGCATTTTTACGTCTGCCTTCGTCTGCGTCGGGTCGCTCTGCTTCTGCGTCTCCGTCGTTAGTATTTCTCGCCTTAATGGTGTTGTAGGTGTATAAATAAGACAAAGAGAGACAATAAAGAGAGAGAGAGAGAGAGAGGGACACCTGGTGGGCAGAGGTGAAACTATACTTAACTCTTTTAATTGAAGCAGGTGTTGTACATGCCCCGAAGCACCCCCACCCCTCCCCCCCACCCCCTCCCTCCCCGCATCAACCACGACCACCACCACCGCCTTACGGCATCTCGACTCCCTCCCCCTCCCTCCTTATCGCCCCTCCCCCCCGCCCTCCCGACACTCCAACGCGATCTCAGTCGTATTGCAGCTCTAATGGTGAAATTTGTTTCGTATAAAGCGAGGGCAGACGAGTGGTTTAAATACCGGAGTGCACAATACCGTCTCATACTCCGCGACTCCCTGGTTGATCACCGTAGAATAGTGTCTCTTCCCTATCACACATTCCAACCCTCCCCCCCCCCCTACTCTATGCCCCTACTCCCCCTGTAGGATTCCCTCCCTCCCTCCCCCTTTTTTTATCTCTCCGCCTCCACACACTCACCCACAGATTTTCTTTGATCGGGTTTGATATCTCGCCGCCATTAAATCTCCTCCTCGGGATTGTCACCGTCCTAGTCACGCTGCATCATCCCTGCCTCGCTCTCCCCCTCCCCCCACTCCCCTTCACCCCCCCCTCTCCCCTCCTCCCGGGCTTAAATCACCCCCCCCCTTTTTACCCCCTCCCCAAAAGCCCCCCGGGCATCTCTCGCAGAATCGCCCCGAAGTCTAGCAAAATGTGCGTACGTGCGAAATGAGTGTGGACACGCTACGTCGTCTGCACCTCGTTCACATCCCCCGCGCGGCGACGGTGTTGTGTACACTAATTATTGCGAGCGGCGGAGGTGTCACTCACACACAGGCTTCGCGGCCGACACACCTGCTCGCTTCAGATCCCCTTGATGAAGTGTTGCAGAGAGCGGTTGCCGTTGCAAGAGCTGCTCTAACGACGCTGTTGGTCTTAAACTCCGGTCATAATCATGGGAGAGTGATTTATACGTGGCTTGAAGATGAGTGTGAATAAGTTATTTATCCGTTTTATTTTTTATTTTATTTTTCCCCCTTAGACCTTAAACTTAGATGATATATTTTTTCCCCAAAAAAGTGTGAGGAATGTAATGATAAGAAAATAGATCTGCTCAAAAAATGCGTTAGTGTTTTGTAAAGATTTATGATGGCTTTTGATGAAGTTGTGTTTTGTGAACCATTGTTTGAGTCGCGAAGCAAACCACCGAATCGACAATTCTAAGAAGAGCCAAAAGAAGAAAGAAAAAAAAGGAAAAAGAAGAAAGACGCGAATAACGTAGACGAAAAACGAAAAAAAGAAGAAGAGACAGGGTGGAAAGGATGAAAAGAGCAATGCGTCATGATGGAAGAATAAGAAAACAAGAATGAAGACATAGGCAAATGGAGAACAAGACAGATATCCATGAATATTAAAACCAACAGACAGATGAGACGAACCAATCAAAACTCGAATCAATTCCCAGGAAATGTAATATTTTTTTTTTTTTATTTACAAATCGTCGAAATAGAAGAGGAATTTGGGCTTTGACCATTCGAAGCCTCTCTCTCTCTCTTTCTCTCTCTCTCTCTCTCTTCTCTCTCTCTCTCTCTCTCTCTCTCTCTTCTCTCTCTCTTCTCTCTCTCTCTCTCTCTCTCTCTCTCTCTCTTCTTTCCTCTCTCTCTCCTCTCTCCCTCTCTCTCTTTCTCTTCTTCTCTCCTCCCTCCTCCCTCCCCCTCTCTCTCTCTCTCTTCCTCTCTCTCTCCTCCTCCTCCCCCTTTCTCTCTTTCCTTCCTCCCTCCCTCCCTCCCTCCCTCCCTCTTTCTCTCTTTCCCTCCCTCCCTCCTCCCTCCCCCTTTTCTCTCCCTCCTCCCTCCCTCCCTCTCTCTCTCTCTCTCTCTCTCTCTCTCTCTCTCTCTCTCTCTCTCTCTCTCTCTCTCTCTCTCTCTCTCTCTCTCTCTCTCCTCTCCCTCCTCCCTCCCTCCCTCCCTCCCTCCCTCCCTTCCCTCCCTCCTCCCTCCTCCCCCCTTTCTCTCTTTCCATCCCTCCCTCTCTCTCTTTCCCCCCTCTCTCCTCTCCCTCCCTCCCCCCTCTCTCTCTCCAACTTAGTAACAATAAATTGGCGTCATGTTTTCACCCGATCCTTCTGAAGCAGTTGATGGCGAAGACACGTGATGCCAAAGAGAACGATAGACTGAGAGGATTCCTTGATAGACTGAGAGGATTCCTTGATAGACTGAGAGGATTCCTTGATAGACTGAAAGGATTTCTTGACGATAGATGGACAGGATTCCTTGGCGATAGACGGAGAGGATTCCTCGACGATAGACTGAGAGGATTCCTTGGCGATAGACTGAGAGGATTTCTTGGCGATAGACTGAGAGGATTCCTTGGTGATAGACAGGAGAGGATTGCTTAACGATAGACTGAGAGGATTCCTTGACGATAGACTGAGAGGATTCCTTGGCAATAGACTGAGAGGATTCCTTGGCGATAGACTGAGAGGATTCCTTGGCGATAGATGGACAGGATTCCTTGGCGATAGACTGAGAGGATTCCTCGACGATAGACTGAGAGGATTCCTTGATAGACTGAGAGGATTACTTGACGATAGACTGAGAGGATTCCTTGGCGATAGACGGAGAGGATTCCTTGATAGACGGAGAGGATTCCTTGATAGACGGTGAGGATTCCTTGGTATTTGTCTTCAAGTTTAGACATGGCAGACATTGTTCATAAATCTCCAGGGATTTTTTGGACCAAGAACCTCATAAATCACAACTGGCTAACCGAAAAACGCAATACGGGAGAAGAAGAAGGAGGAGGAGGAGAAGGAGAAGGAGGAGGAGGAGAAGGAGGAAGAGGAGAAGGAGAAGGAGAAGGAGAAGAAGGAGAAGGAGGAGGAGGAGGAGGAGAGAGAGGAGGAGGAGAAGGAAAGGAGGAGAAGAAAGGAGGAGGAGAAGAAGAAGGAGAAGGAAAAATAGCAGGAGGAGAAGAAGAAGAAGAAAGAGAAGGAGGAGGAGGAGAAGAAGAAGAAGAAGAAGAAGGAGGAGGAGGAGGAGGAGAGAAGAGGGCAGGGGGAGAAGAAGAAGAAGGAAGAGGAGAAGGAGAAGAAGAAGAAGGAGAAGATGACGAAGAAGGAGAAGGAGGAGGAGGAGGCAAAGAAGAAGAAGGAGAAGGAGGAGGAGGAGGAGAAGAAGGAGAAGGAGAAGGAGAAGGAGGAGAAGAATAAGAAGAAAAGAAGAAGAAGAAAAAGAAAGGGAAAATAGAAGAAGAGAAGAAAAGGAGAAAGACAGAACAGAAGGAAGGAAGAAAAAAATGCAAAAAAAAAAAAGGTTGAAAGGAAGAACGAGAAAGACGTAGACGATAAAAAAAAGCGGAATGTGAACCGCAACTCATAAACCCAAACTCATCACAATTGCAAGCTTCACAATAACGTAAAGTCAACCCCCCCCCCCTCACCCCCACCACCACCCCCACACCCCACCCCAAAAGCATAACGTGAGCGAGATATATCATAACCCCTTGAGCATAAAACCTCAAAGAAGAAGAAGAAGAAGAAGAAGAAGGAGGAGGAAGAGAGCAGGAGGAGGAGAAGGAGAAGGAGAAGAAGAAAGAGAAGGAGGAGGAGGAGAAGAAGAAGAAGGAGGAGAAGAAGAAAGAGAAGGAGGAGGAAGGAGGAGGGAAGAAGGAGGAGGAGGAGAAGGTGGAGGAGGAGGAGGAGGAGGAGGAGGAGAAGAAGAAGGAGGAATAGAGGAAGGAGAAGGAGGGAGAAGGAGGAGAAGGAGGGAAGAGGAGGAGAGAGAAGAGAAGGAGAGGAGAGGAGGAGGAGGAGAGAAAGAAGAAGAAAGAAGAAGAAAACAGGTGGGGGGGGGGGGGGAATATATAAGAAAACGCGGTGACGCTCCCCCCACCTCTTTCACTTCCCCAAACCCCGAACTCCAACCCCTTAACCCCTACACCTTACAGTACTCCCAACCCCTTACCCCTTAATCCTCTATCCTTTCACTCCTTCACCCCCTACCCCTTAAATCCCTACCCTCTAACCCTTAACCCCTTAAATCCCTCCCCTCTAACCCTTAACCCCCTTACTCCCACCTCTTAATCCTTACCCCTTACCCTACCCCTTACCCTCCCCAAACCCCCTGCCCCAACCCCCTGCCCCACCCTCTTAATCCTTACCCCTTACCCTACCCCTTAACCTCAACCCCCTGCCCCCTTAAACCCCTTAAACCCCTTAAAAATCCCTTGCAAACGCCCCTTACGAAACCTTTGTGTCGTCGCCTCAACTCCCTTAAGATAAGAGTGGGTTTTAGGTTTAATTATGTCATTACTCTTAAATACCATCTTCGTGTTGCAAAAAAGGGGAAAGGGGAGAACAGAAAGAGGGAGAAAGGGATTGGAAAAGGAGAAAGGAGAAGAGAAAATAAAGGGAGGGGATGTAGGCATAGGAGAGTAGAGTAGAAAAGAAGATTTTGGTTATTGAAAAATTTCTTTTGTTATTTATTTCTTTTAATCTTTTTTCTGCGACACTCAGTGACTTAAAACTTAAAAGAGGAACCAGAGAGAGAGAAAGGAAGTGGAAAGAGAAAATTAGAAGGAATACTAGGAGGAGGCAAGAAAGGATAACAGATAGATAGATAAGGATTACTAGTTGGAAGGCATAGAAAGGGAATACAGATAGGATAATAGATAGAT
>NW_020868385.1:20000-22500 GCF_003789085.1 Penaeus vannamei
GGATTGATAATGATGATAACAACATCCATAACAATAACAACAATATCCATGAAAATAATGATAATAATAACGATAACAAAAATGATAACAATGATAATAATACTAAAAAGAAGAAAAATGACAATGATGATAATAACAAAAATAACAATAACAACAACAAAAATACCGATATTGATAATAATGATGATGATGATAATAACAAAAATAACAAACACAACAACAACAAAAATACCGATATTGATAATGATGGTAATAACATCTTTGAAAGAAATCTAAGTGACAGATGGACTTCAATGAACATAATTAGTGCAAGTTGCCACACATTGCAGACATGCTATCAAAGAACGAAAGCAATTCATGTTACACATAATTAAGCAACATCATTAACACTAAAGATAAGTTAAATGATCCGCTTAAAATCACTTTAATGCTAGCTGCAGGTAGTAATAGTAATCATATAGGAGGGAGAGAGAGAGAGAAAGAGAGCGAGATGGATGGATGGAGAGAGAGAGAGAGAGGGATGAGAGAGAGAGGGAGAGAGAGAGAGGAGGGAGGGAGGGAGGGAGGGACTGAGAGGAGAGAGAGGGAGAGAGAGAGAGAGAGAGAGAGAGGAGAGGGAGAGAGAGAGAGGAGGAGAGAGAGAGAGGGAGAGAGAGAGAGAGAGAGAGAGAGAGAGGGAGAGAGGGGAGAGAGGGAGAGGAGAGAGAGGAGAGGAGAGGAGGGAGGAAGGGAAGGGGAGGGAGAGAGAGAGAGGAGAGAGGGAGGGAGAAGAGAGAGAGAGAGAGAGAGAGAGAGAGAGAGAGAGAGAGAGAGAGAGAGAGAGAGAGAGAGAGAGAGAGAGAGAGAGGAGAGAGCTGGGGGAGGGAGGAGGAGGAGAGGAGAGAGAGAGAGAGAGAGAGAGAGAGAGAGAGAGAGAGAGAGAAGAGAGAGAGGATAGAGAGGAGAGAGGGAAGAGAGAGAGAAGAGAGAGAGAGAGAGAGAGAGGGAGGGAGAGGAGAGAGAGAGAGAAGAGAGAGAGAGAGAGAGAGAGAGAGAGAGAAGAGAGAGAGAGAGAGAGAAAGAGAGAGAGAGAGAGAGAGAGAGAGAGAGAGAGAGAGAGAGAGAGAGAGAGAGAGAGAGAGAGAGAGAGAAGAGAGAGAGAGAGAGAGAGAAGAGAGAGAGAGAGAGAGAGAGAGAGAGAGTGGGGAGGTTGATTTTATTTTAACAAATGCAGAGTAATTTATATATCCTTTAAAAAGCCAGGGGAAGATGTCCGAGCATATATCCAACCTGCCTAAACTTATATTGACTTAAGGGCCAAAGTCAAACATTAATAATACATGCCTGAACATATACACCTTAGTCCTCAGCTCATTCGTTAACTATCTAATAACTAATAAAACAACATATATATGATGTTACTAAAATGATTAGTATTTCCTTGTTTCCTTAAAATAATAATGATAGTAATGATGATGATGATAATAATGATAATGATAACAAAATTAATGATCAGCTGGTGACTTCCAAGTTTTTTTTACAGGCTGTGACCACTGAAAACATTTTTTTCCTGGAACTGTAGTTGCTGAGCAAATTGTTGCTGCGTCATGAGCATCATTTGTTCTATTTTCTGCATCAACATTTGCAGGAGATCCTGTCTTTCCTGTGGTGTGGGGGTCGGCGGTGACACTGAAGCAGGTGCAGAAGTCGGAACTGCTGTATGTGCTGGAGCATGTGTTGTAGATGTCGAAAGCGATGGCGATGTCGAAGGAGGTTCTGAAGTCGTTGCCGAAGTGGCCGAGAGCTGAAACGGCACTGAAGGGCTGAAGCAGACCTCGAAGCTGGCACTGGAGCTGAGCTGGAGCACTGGAGCAGGAGCTGACTCGGAGCTGGCACTGGAGAAGGAGCTGAAGCTGGCGCTGGAGCAGGAGCTGAAGCTGGCACTGAAGGGGCTGAAGCAGACCTCGAAGCTGGCACTGGAGCAGGAGCTGAAGCTGGCACTGAAGGGGCTGAAGCAGACCTCGGAGCTGGCACTGGAGAAGGAGCTGAAGCTGGCGCTGGAGCAGGAGCTGAAGCTGGCACTGAAGGGGCTGAAGCAGGTCTCGAAGCTGGCACTGGAGCAGGAGCTGAAGCTGGCACGCAGGAGCTGAAGCTGGCACTGAAGGGGCTGAAGCAGGTCTCGAAGCTGGCACTGGAGGAGCTGACGCCGATGGTATGGCTAGAGAGACGGACTGTTTCCATTCACCACACCTCGCCACATTTACCCTCCCAAGCTGGGGGGATTCTGCCTCATCGTTAGAGCGAGGAAATGGGTTGGGATTACAAGAAGGCGGAACAGCCTGTTGCTTCTTCAGTAATTTGTTATTTCTGTCGTTTGGATAGCATGCACATAATGGAGAATTTGCTTTATGTTCAAATCTGCAATTGGCACATTTCCTTGGGCACTGATTACCCTGTGCGATTTTTTTCGGCGCTCTCCCGGGGACAAGCGCGTGCCCCGTGCCCCCATCTGGAACAGCTG
>NW_020868385.1:27500-30000 GCF_003789085.1 Penaeus vannamei
CACAAACACATACACATACACCACACACCCACACACACACACACACCACACACCACACACCACAACAAACACACACACACACACACACACACACACACACACACACACACACACACAAACACACACACAAACAACACATACACCCCCCACACACACACACACAAACACCCCCCCACCCCCCACTCCCCCCAAATACACAAACACACACACAAACAAACAAACAAACGAACACTTACTTCATCTAATGGAGGCGTGATGGTATTATGAACAATATAGGTTAACGTTGACAAAAAAAAAAAAAAAAAAAAAAAAAAAAAAAAAAAAAAAAATCAAAATTACATGTTATCTTAAACGCACAAACTTAATTAACTCTATTGTGCAATCAAAGGGGAAATGTTGCAACACAATTGCAAAGAGTCAACCAATTTTTAAAAAAATCCTTTGCGAAAGATTGATTCAATTTCATTTCATTTTATTTTTAAGCAACTATACCTTAGTATTATTATTTTCATTTTTTTTCGTTTTTCCATGTTTTTCTAATTTCTTTTCTCTTGTCTTGTTTTTCTTTTTCTATTGCCTATTCTCTCTTTCTTCTTTTCTTTTCTTACTCTGAAAACGCTGACTTTTTATTTTGTCTTTTTTCTCTCTCTTATCTTCGTTTTTTCCTCTTTCTTTCTTGTTTCTTTCTCTTTCTTTTTCTTCCTATTTGTCATAATTTGTTTTGTTCTTGTTTCCTTTATTGTTTTTTATTCTTTCCTCAATCCATATTTTTTTTTTTTTTTCTTGCTCTCCTTTCTGCTTTTAAAAAAATCTTTCTCTGTCTTTCTTTATATCTTTTCTTCTCTACATAATCTTTCTTTTCCTTTCCTTCCACCTTTATCTTTGTTTTCCTGTTCGCTTATTCAATCTTACTTTGTTTTTGTTTACTTTTTATTTCTTTATTTCTTTTTGATTTATATATTTTATTTTTTCTTATTTTATTTCATTTTATTTTCTCTGATTAATTATTTTTTCATTTTCTTTCATCTTTTTCTTCTTATTTTTCAATTTTGTCTTTCGTTTTCTTCGTGTCTTTTTTTGTCTTTATTCTATTTTCTTTCTGTTTCCATTTCTTGTGTGTTTCTTTCTTCTCTTTTCTTTTATCTTCCTTGTTTGCTGTTCTTTCTTTCCATCTTCTCTCTTTTACTTACTCTTTCTCTTTTTCTTGGGCATTTTTTTGCCTCTCTCCCTATTTCCTTTTATTCTTCGTTGCATTATCTACTCTTTTCTTCTCTTCATCCTTTTTATTCTTCATTCTTGCTTCTTTCTCCTTCCTTCACTCAATATATTTCCGTTTCCTTCGTTCGACAAGTTATTTTTTTACGTATTCTCTCTTTCCATCTTTCTTTTACTTTCTTTCTCTCGCTTTTTTTTGTTTTTCTTCTTCCTGCTTTTTCTTTTCTTTTGTTTTCTTTTTCTTCTAGCTTTAAAAAATTTTTTCTTTTATTTACACTCTCTCCATTTTTATTATTTTTTTCTTCTTTCTGTCTTCCTTTTCCTTTTTCTTGTTCTTTCTTTCTTAATCCTCTTCCTTTTCTTCTACCTACTGTATTTTCTTCCAGACTTTCTTTTTCAATTTTACTTTTTTTTATTTGTCTTTTCCTTCTTTTCATCTTCTTCCTCTCTCCTTCTTGCCACTTTCTTTTTCTTTACCTTTCTTTCCACTTTTTTTTTAATCTCATTCGTTATGTGTCATTTCTTTCTATTCTTTCTATTTTTTCTCTATTCTTTTTTCTGCTTCATCGTCCTCCCTTCCATCTTTTATTTCTCCTTCCTGTCTCTTATTATGTTTTTTCTCTCTCCATCTCCTATTCTTATCCCTTTTTCTTCACCTTTCTTTCTACTTTTTTATCTTTCTCTTTCCTTATTTCCATCTTCCTTCCTTTCTTTCTTATTTCATCTTCCTTCTTTCCATCCTTTTCTCTCAATTATCTCCTTCGCTTTCATTTATCTATTTTCTTCTCTTTCTTCTAAACCTCCCCAATTCCTTTACTCTTCCTCTTCTCCACAACTCTTTCCTTCTTTCTTACTCTCTTTCTCTTCCTTTCTTTCCATTTCATTCTTTTTCATTCCCGCCCCCCTCCCCCTCCCCCCTGCGAGATGTATAAATTAGGCCTCCCTCTTTCGCTAACGAGGCCTATTGCCTGGTAATTAACAGTGTCATCAGGCTAATTAACAAGCCTGTGCTATCAAGGGAACGCACTTTATATGCAAATGACTTAGTCACTATAGAATCCTGGCGAATATATAGCTATAAATATATATAACTATAAATATATAACATGCTATATCCTGATTAAATGTTGATAAATATGATTTTGATGATGGTGATTAACGATAATAAAAAGAAAAAATATCTAATAATGATAATGATAACAATGATAATGATAGTAATAATGATAATGATGATAATGATAATGATGGTAATAATGATAATGATAACAATGATAACAATAACAAT
>NW_020868385.1:35000-50000 GCF_003789085.1 Penaeus vannamei
GTTTTTTGTTTTATATTTGGTTTCAACACACCCACCCCCCCTCCGTCGACCCCTCCCCACCCCTCTCTCTTTCTCTAATCCCTCTGTCATCTTATTATGCCGCAAACCCTTTATACGTTCACCTACGATTTCAGACATCTCGTTGGCTCGCATTTCGACCACCATCTACTCTATCTTCAGTGGTTTGTTATAGCTCACGTGTTGTAGCAACCTGCCACTTCTTCTAGGTGTCCCTCTCCCCCACGCTTTTCCTCCCGCCTTCTTCCACCAACTCCTCCACACCTCCTTCTCGGTGTCCTAGCTGCGAGGCCCTGTGGTGTCCTTGTGCGCCCTTTGGACGTTGTGGTTGTGTTGTGTGTTTTTATATATATTCAATACCTGTGTACGCTCTTCCACCCGTAGTTAACGGCTTGTTAAAGTAAGATTCATATTATACTCTTAGCCTCAGTATTAGTCCAGGTCTACTCGTTGTCTATTGAAGGATGTCCTTAGCTCTTGTCTGTTCTATGAAGGATGATACTCACGCTCCTTCAGTCATGTCTTGAAGTTGAGTCCCTACGCATGTCTTGAAATTTAGGATGATTTTCCCTCGCTGTCTTGAAGGAGTCCTCATCAGTTGTCTTGAATTATGAGTCTCACTTCACGTCTGTCTATGTAAGAGAGTCCCTCAGCTGTCTGAAGGAGTCGTCCTATCGTCTCGTACTTTGCAAGGATGGTCCTCCTTCGCTGTTGTTTCTTATTGCTAATGGAGTCCCTCCCGCTGTCCCTCACGTTATAGTGACGTCTTGTTTCGTTCTTGGACACTTACGTCCTCTTGCTTCTTGTTCCTTTGTCTCGAAGTGGCAGTCTCTCACGCTCCCTCTTGTGTGGTATGTTCCTCGTGTCTATCCGCGTATGGAGTCCTCCGACTGTCCTTGACGGATTACGATCCTCACGCTGTCTATGAATATTGTGAGGTTCACCTCTCGGCTGATACCTCTTGACATGGAAGTATCTCTGTGTGGTCCGTGTCTTGAGAGCAGAGAGTGCGGCTCCTCGCTGGTCACTTGCAATGGATCTGCCCTCGTCCTGTCTTGAAGGAGTCCCCGCTTGACACTGCATGTCGTTTGATATGGAGTGCTCATCTGGCTATGTTACTTGAAGGAAGTCCCCTCGCTGTCTTGGGATAGTTGTAGTCCTTGTCGTTGATCTTTATGATGGCGCACGTTCTTTCTGACGATGCATCTATGTAAATGGAGTTCCTGCGCTATCGTCTTGGCTTGATAGGAGCATACCCCTTCTTCTCTGCCTGTCTTCGCAATGCGCACGTCCAATCGCTGTCATTTGAAAGCGAGCTTTCCTCCTCGCTCGCTTTCTCCTCTGACTTAGTGTACTTCCTTCTTCTCGTCTTCGTCCTTGAAGGCATTCCTTATTTACCTCGCCCTGCTTGATACGCGGCTCTAGCTTCCTTGTTCCACTTTGAACGCACGTATTCGCTACTTCTCCTCACGCTGTCTGAAAGGAGTCCCTCGTTGCTACTTTGTAACTCGCGCCACGCTCTCCACCTCTCGCTGCTACTTCCCACTACTCTCTCGGCACGTGCCTACGCTCCCTTCCGCTGTCCTCTTGACCAAGCTGTACGCTCCTCTATCGTCCTCCTCGTTCCACCTTGAAGGAGTCCCTCGGCTGTCTTGCGAGTGCCACGTCAACCTTCTGCCAGCTCCCTTCGTAATTGCAAGATGTTCCCCTCTATGCTGTCTTCCGAATCCGACGATGCTCTCGATCCGTCTTCGCGCACGCGACGTCCCTCGCTGTCTTGTAAGGAGTCTCGCTGTCTTGAAGGAGTCGCTCGCTGTTCTTGAAGGTGTCCCCTCGCTGTCTTGAAAGGAGTCGCCTCGCTGTCTTGAAGGAGTCCCTCGCTTGTCTTGAAGGAGCAGTGTCTTGAAAGGAGTCCCTCGCTGTCTTGAAGGAGTCCCTCGCTGTCTTGAAGGGAGTCCTCGCTCTTGTCTTGAAGGAGTCCTCGCTGTCTTGAAGGAGTCCCTCGTTGTCTTGAAGGAGTCCCTCGCTGTTCTTGAAGGAGTCCCTCGTCTGTCTTGAAGGAGTCCCTCGCTGTCTTGAAGGAGGTCCCTCGTTGTCTTGAAGGAGTCCTCGCTGTCTTGAAGGAGTCCCTCGCTGTCTTGAAGGAGTCCCTCGCTGTCTTGAAGGAGTCCCTCGCTGTCTTGAAGGAGTCCCTCGCTGTCTTGAAGGAGTCCCTCGTTGTCTTGAAGGAGTCCCTCGCTGTCTTGAAGGAGTCCTCGTTGTCTTGAAGGAGTCCCTCGCTGTCTTGAAGGAGTCCCTCGCTGTCTTGAAGGAGTCTTGAAGAGTCCCTCGCTGTCTTGAAGGAGTCCCTCGTTGTCTTGAAGGAGTCCTCGCTGTCTTGAAGGAGTCCCTCGTTGTCTTGAAGGAGTCCTCTGTCTTGAAGGAGTCCCTCTGTCTTGAAGGAGTCCCTCGCTGTCTTGAAGGAGTCCCTCGCTGTCTTGGAGGAGTCCTCGTTGTCTTGAAGGAGTCCCTGTCTTGAAGGAGTCCCTCGCTGTCTTGAAGGAGTCCTCGCTGTCTTGAAGGAGTCCCTCGTTGTCTTGAAGGAGTCCCTCGCTGTCTTGAAGGAGTCCCTCGCTGTCTTGAAGGAGTCCTCGCTGTCTTGAAGGAGTCCCTCGCTGTCTTGAAGGAGTCCTCGCTGTCGGAGTCCCTCGCTGTCTTGAAGGAGTCCCTCGCTGTCTTGAAGGAGTCCTCGCTGTCTTGAGTCTTGAGGAGTCCCTCGTTGTCTTGAAGGAGTCCCTCGCTGTCTTGAAGGAGTCCCTCGCTGTCTTGAAGGAGTCCCTCGTTGTCTTGAAGGAGTCCCTCGCTGTCTTGAAGGAAGTCCCTCGCTGTCTTGAAGGAGTCCCTCGCTGTCTTGAAGGAGTCCCTCGCTGTCTTGAAGGAGTCCCTCGCTGTCTTGAAGGAGTCCCTCGCTGTCTTGAAGGAGTCCCTCGCTGTCTTGAAGGAGTCCCTCGCTGTCTTGAAGGAGTCCCTCGCTGTCTTGGAGGAGTCCTCGTTGTCTTGAAGGAGTCCTCTGTCTGTCTTGAAGGAGTCCCTCGTTGTCTTGAAGGAGTCCCTCGCTGTGGAGGAGTCCCTCGTTGTCTTGAAGGAGTCCCTCGTTGTCTTGAAGGAGTCCCTCGCTGTCTTGAAGGAGTCCCTCGCTGTCTTGGAGGAAACGCGGTGGTTGTCTCGCCCAGTCGCCTTAGTAATTGGAAGTAGTTTGGTCCAGGCGGAGGGAAGGCGCGGTGGCACTGTGCGCAGGCTGCGGGCGGTGAGTGCCAGTCCTGCGCGTCTGCTGCTCAGCTGGGGCGGCCGACCCTCCTGGTGGAGCGCTGGGGTGTAGGGATGTGGGTGTGGAAAGGTACGAGGGAGAACGGATGTCTTTAGAATACAAGAGGTGTATTTGACCGGTTTCGAGTACATCTTCGTCAAAAATACACAACGAATGTCTTCAGAATACAAGAGGTGTATTTGACCGGTTTCGAGTATATCTTCGTCAGAAATACACAGCGGATGTCTTCACAGTACAAGAGGTGCATTTGACCGGTTTCGAGTGTATCTTCGTCAGAAATACACAACAGATATCTTTACAATACAAGAGGTGTATTTGACCGGTTTCGAGTGTATCTTCGTCAGAAATACACAACGAATGTCTTCAGAATACAAGAGGTGTATTTGACCGGTTTCGAGTGTATCTTCGTCAGAAATACACAACGAATATCTTCACAAGGGATGTATTTGACAGGTTTCGAGTATATCTTCGTCAGAAATACACAACGGATATCTTCACAAGGGATGTATTTGACAGGTTTCGAGTATATCTTCGTCAGAAATACACAACGAATATCTTCACAGTACAAGAGGTATATTTTACCGGTTTCGAGTGTATCTTCGTCAGAAATACACAACGAATATCTTCACAATACAAGAGGTGTATTTGACAGGTTTCGAGTACATCTTCGTCAGATATACACAACGGATATCTTCACAACCGGTTTCGACAGAAATACACAACGAATGTCTTCAGAATACAAGAGGTGTATTTGACAGGTTTCGAGTATATTCTTCGTCAGAAATACACAGCGGATGTCTTCACCATACAAGAGGTGTATTTGACCGGTTTCGAGTGTATCTTCGTCAGAAATACACAACGGATATCTTCACAATACAAGAGGTGTATTTGACCGGTTTCGAGTATATCTTCGTCGGAAATACACAACGAATATCTTCACAATACAAGAGGTGTATCTGACCGGTTTCGAGTATATCTTCGCCAGAAATACATAACGAATATCCTCACAAGAGGTGTATTTAACCGGTTTCGATTATATCTTCGTCAGAGATACATGTGTTTCTGACGAAGATATATTCGAAACCGGTCAAATACATTGTATTGTGAAGATATTCGTTCTCATTCATACCCTTTCTACATTTGTCATCACGAATACGGTTCATAAAAATATATGTTTTTTAATGATAATTGATTATGATTATAATAATAATTGATAATAATAAGCACTGGGGGTATTGTTCTCGCGGGGGATAAGGGGGGGGGGGGGGATTACACAAGGTTCCCCTGTGGTTCTCGCTGTCATGCATTCTTGGTAAGCTGGTTCGTGTGACTTATCAGGAGGCGCTGGCGTGGATCCGAAACCAGCTGGGAAAGTCGTGACCCTACAGCCGTGGATCCATCTCTTGCCAGCTGGTGCTTGGCCTTCCTCGCGCCAGCTCCGAGGTTATCAGCAGGAATCTTGAATGGAGAAAACACTCTACCGTGTGCAAGAAATGGAGAGAAATTATGCAATGTAGAAAATGACAGAGATAGAAAGAGAGGCATAGACAGAGACTAAGAAATAGAGAGAGAAGAGAGAGAGAGAGAGAGAGAGAGAGAGAGAGAGAGAGAGAGAGAGAGAGAGAGAGAGAGAGAGAGAGAGAGAGAGAGAGAGAGAGAGAGAGTATATAAACACCCACACCCACCCACACAAACACACACACAAACACACACACATGTATATATGTGTGTGTGTGTCTGTATGTGTGCATGTTTATATATATCTATATCTATATTTATCTGTCTATATATATGTGCATATATTTTCATATATATATATATACATATATATAATTATATTATATATATATAATATATATATATATATATATATATATATATATATATATATATATACATATGTATATACATATATATATAATACATATATATACGTACATATATATATATATAATATATATATATATATATATATATATATATATATATATATATATATATATATATATATATATATATATATATATATATATATATATATATATATATATATATATATATATATATATATATATATATATATATACATATACATACATATATGTATATATATGGATAAATAGATATGTATATCATAAAAGCACACACATATATATGTATATATGTAATTATGAAAAAAGCAAACACAGTTATCTTGTACCTTGTTTTCCCAGTCACTGCGAAGGCCTACTGTCCCGCCGCCTGTGTTTGGAGGAACCGTTAACGAGGAACCGAGAACAAACAGATAAAAGACGAGGAATAAGAAGGAGAAGAGTGAGACAAAGGGGTAACTGGTATATTTTGTATTTTGTTCTTTGTTTGTTCTTTGTTTGTTCTTTGTTTCAGGTTTATGGCGAGAAGGAGTTTGGAAAGTCATCGTTATGAAATCATTAGAAGGTTGATAATAATTATAATAACTATAATAATATCATAATTATTACAATGATATTATAATTAGTATAATAATAGGATAATTAGTGTTGATAATAGTGTAAGAAAAAGAATAATTATGTTAACAATATGACTGTTTAGGATAATGACCATTTCATTATTGATGATAAAGATAGTTATAATGATAATAGTAATGATAATGATGGTAGTAATGATAATAGCAATAATAATAATAATAGCTGTAATGACAATAGTAATGATAATAAAGATAATAATGACAATAATGATAATATTGATAATAATGATAATAAGAATACTACTGATGATAAAAATACTAATGACAATAAAATGATAATGGTTATAAAACAATAATGATAATGATAATGACGATGATCACAGAAATAATGATAATAATACAGATGATAGAGAGAGAGAGAGAGAGAGAGAGAGAGAGAGAGAGAGAGAGAGAGAGAGAGAGAGAGAGAGAGAGAGAGAGAGAGAGAGAGAGAGAGAGAGAGAGAGAGAGAGGGCGAATAGAATAGATAGACAGATAGACAGAGATAGAAGAGAGGGAGAGAGATAGAGAGAGAGGCGAATAGATAGATAGGTAGATAGACAGAGATAGATAGATAGATAGAGAGAGAGAGAGAGAGAGGAGAGACAGCAGACAGGAGACAGAGAGAGAGAGAGAGAGAGAGAGAGAGAGAGAGAGAGAGAGAGAGAGAGAGAGAGAGAGAGAGAGAGAGAGAGAGAGAGAGAAAGAGAGAGAGAAAGAGAGAGAGAGAGATACATACATACATCCATACATCCATACATACAGACAGCCAGGCACACAGAGAGAAACAGATAGATAGATAAATAGATAGAGAAGAGAAAGAGAAAAAAAAGAGAGAGCATAACTTGGGCAAGCTCCTAATCCTAGACTCGCTCCACGAATGACCTTTTGACCTCAAAGGTGAAACCATGACTGGTCGCTGTACTACTGTTCATGGAATCGAGGAACAGATATGATGATGATAATAATAATGATAAAAGCCATTTACAAAACGGGAAACGCTATCGAACAAGAGATCGCCTGTCATTCGGATAAAAGGAAAGTAAGAGAGATAAAGATAATTGTATGTGATATGAAAAAGATACGGTAAAGGAAGGAGAAATGGTATTATTATGAATTTTCGAGTTTTTGAGTGAAATTTGATGTGGTGATGATATTTTTATTTTTATAATCGGTGATGATTTTAGGGGAAGGGATGGAAGAATATGGAAGTGATAAAGAAGGAAAGAATGAATGAAAGAAGAGATGGAGAGAACTGACAAGAAACAGAATGAAGGTGGGACGAGGGAGAAGAAACGAATAAGCAGACTCGAAAAGACCCAGAGAGAACCTGAGAGATACGAATGAGGAAATAGATACAGGCAAACAAAAAGCAAAATAGGAAGACACAGGAAGAGACAACCAAAGAAAAATTGAGATAAAAAATTAAAAATAAGTAAAAATGAAAAATAAAAAATGAAAATGAAAAATAAAAAATAAAAATAAATGAATAAATTAAAAAAGAAAATGACGGAATAAATGCAAGTGTAAAATATAAAGAATCAAAATCAAAGATAAAGAAAAAAATATATATACAAAGAGAAAAACAAATCGAAAAAAACATGAAATAATAAATGATTAAAAAAAAATAGTAAAACATACAGTAACGAAAATGAATAAAAAAAAAAAGAAAAAAAAACGAAAAGAGAAACAGGAACAACTACGAATGAGAGACATAGTGAATGGAAAAAATAAAAAGAAAACCGGACTCAAAATGGCACACGTGGCGACACAGCTTGCACAGTTGCACTCTTCCTGCAATGCCTGCTCTCGGGGGGTGGGGAGGGAGGGGTGGGGGGGGTAGGAAGGAAGGAAGGGGGGGGGGGGGGGGGTAGCAAGGGTAATTAGGGCTCTCCTGATAGCGTCGCTGATGATAATGACTATCACATCTGATACTATTGTTTCTCCTTGTAATGCTGGTCTTATCATGGTATTTATGGAAGAAATGATACAGTTAACAGATGTGGAGGATAGTGATTGCAAAGAAATATTTTATGTGGACAAATGATAGTAATGATGATAATGAAGATAGAAATATTGATAATGATGATTATGATTATGATATGATTGTGGATAATGATATTGATGATAATAACAATCATATTGATAATAAAGATATACATGTATATATATATATATAATATATATATATATATATATATATATATATATATATATATATTATATATATATATATATATACATATATATAATATATATACATATATATATATATATATATACTATATATATATATATATATATATATATATATATATATATATATATACATATATATACATATATATATAATATATATATATATATATATATATATACTATATATATATATATATATATATATATATATGATATATAGTATATATTAATATATATACAGACCACACACACCACACACACACACACACACATATATACTAATATAACATATATACATATACGTATATACACTATGTCTGTGAGTCTGTGAGTGTGTAGAAGTGACGAATAATGATGAAAATGCTCTTCCAATCGCGGCCATCTCAACAGCATTGCATATCAGTCTCCCATTGATCCCATGGCAGGCTGGGCGGCTCGAGTGCATTCATTCATATGCATTGGCGCTGCGGGGAGAGGCGGGAGGAGGGGGGTGGAGGGGGGGTGGAGGGCTATTTGGGGAGGGGAGGGTGGGTTAGGTAAGGGCTTGGGGAGGGTTGGGGAGGGGAGGGAGGGTATGTAGGGTGGGGATGGGAGGGGAGGATAGGTAAGGGTGGGGAGGGGAGGGGGAGGATATGTTGGGTGGGTGGGAGGGGAGGATATGTAGGGTGGGGAGGGAGGGGAAGGACAGGTAAGTTAAGGAGGGAAGGGAGGACAGGTAAGGTAAGAAGGAAGGGGTGGATAGGTAAGGTGGAGAGAGAGGACAAGGATGGAAGGCAGGAGGAGTAGGCAGGGAAGGGATGGCGGGATAGTGAGGGCAAGGAAAGAATAGAAATAAGAGAGAAGGACAGACCAAGGAATAGAAGAAAAGAGTAGAGAGCAGGATAGGTGGACGGTGAAGGGAGGAAGGAGAAGGAGGCATCAATAAGGATCGGAGACAAGGAGAGGGAGGGAGAGGGAGGGAAAGAGGGAGGGAGAAGGAGAGGGATAGGGAGAGAGAGGAGAGAGGAGGGGAGAAGGGAGAGACAAGGAAGAAGGAGGGGAGGGGACGGAGAGAGAGAGGACTAGGAGAGGGAGAGAGAGGGAGGGGCAAGGAGAAGGAGGAGAGAGGGAGGGAAGGGAGGGAGGAGAGAGAGGGGAGAGGGAGAAACAAGAGAGAGGGGAGAGGCCTAAAAGAGAGGGAGGAGAAGAGGGAGAAAGTAGAAGGAGGAGAGAGAGAAGAAAAGAGGGAGGGAAAAGTAGAAGGAGAAGAGAGAGAGGAGAGAGGGAGGGAGAGAGGGAGGGGCAAGGAGAAGGAGGAGAGAAGGAGGGGAGAGGGAGAGACAAGGAGAGAGAGGGGAGAGGGAGAAACAAACAGAGGGAGGGCCTAAGAGAGGGAGGAGAGAGGGAGAGACAAGTAGAAGGAGAAAGAGAGAGAGAGAGAGGGAGGAGAGAGGGAGGGACAAAGAGAAGAGGGCCTAGGAGAGGGAGGAGAGAGGGAGAGACAAGTAGAAGGAGGAGAGAGAGAGGAAATAGGGAGGGACAAAGAGAAGGAGGGCCTAGGAGAGGGAGGAGAGAGGGAGAGACAAGTAGATGGAGGAGAGAGAGAGGAAAGAGGGAGGGACAAGGATAGAGAGGGGAGAGGGAGAAACAAAGAGAGGGAGGCCCTAGGAGAGGGAGGAGAGAGGGAGGGACAAGTAGAAGGAGGAGAGAGAGAGAGGAGAGAGGGAGGGACAAAGAGAGGAGGGCCTAGAGTGGGAGGGAGAGAGAGAGAGGGAGGGGAGAGGGAGAGACAAGTAGAAGGAGAAGAGAGAGAGGAGAGAGGGAGGAAAGAGGGAGAGACAAAGAGAAGGAGGCGAGAGGGGACGTCGAGAGCCCCCATTGCTATGCACCGTGCAGTCCGGCGTCAGAGTGGGGGCATCCCGTGCAGACCGCGGGATAGGCATATCTATCAGGCAGACAGCTGGTCCCGGGCAGCGCTCCGCCTCCACCTGGCTCAGTCGTGTGTGAAAAAATGAATACATGAATAAATTGAATAAACTTGTGGCCGAGAGGGACACGTAAAATGTGCCAAATAAGGAAGGTTAAAAAAGGACACGCTCCGCTTGTGCATATGGATGCAATCCGTCTATCTGTCTATCTGCGTGTGTGTCTGTCTGGCTATGTATCTATCATGCTGATTTATCTATTTATCAGTCTTTCAGGTCTGTTTTGTTTTTCAGGTCTGTCTGTTGGTCTATCTATTTATCAGTCTGTTGTTGGTCTATCTTTTATCATGTCTGTCTCTTGTTGGTCTATTTCTAGTCTGTATCGAGTCTTTAGTTTGGTCTATTTATCTGTCTGTTGCTCTATCTATTTATCAGTCTGTCTGTTGGTCTATCTATCTATCAGTCTGTCTGTTGGTTCTAATCTATTTATCAGTCTGTCTGTTGGTCTATCTATCTATCTGTCTCTCTATCTGTCATCTATCTATCTATCCGTCTATGTATGTATCTATCTCTCTATTTCTATATCTATCTATCTCTGTTTTTATATTTATCTACCTCTTTATCTATCTATCTCTTTATGATTTATCTATCTAATCTTTATCTCTTTATGATTTATCTTCTATCTAACTCTTTTGATGATTATCTGTTTATCTATCTATCTCTTTATGATTTATCTATCTATCTATCTACGTGCATATCAATCTATCTATTTATCTATCTCTCTATCAATCTATATATCTATCTCTAAATACATATCTAACTATCAATTGAAGTATCTACTTATGTAGTGAATGTACCACGAGAGTGAATGTATATATGTATATACGTGTGTGTATGGTGTGTGCGCACATTCTCATACATAGTACATATTTATGCAAGTATGCATGTACGTTTACCTGTACATACATACAATTGTCAGCACATAGATCACACCGCAAGATATATAAGATATATAATATTTCACTAGAAGAATAAATAAATATTCGTTTGCTGAGTGACAGCGAGTGTTTGCGAGTGTTTATATAAGACCCTGCGCTTCCCATCCCTTTCGTAAATCGGCAAATCTGATACCTAATCCCCACCGTTACAACTCTCTCGTCTTCCAAATCCGAGGGGCGTGGCTTGAGAAGGGCGTGGTCTGCAGTGACTCTCAGTGACGGACGCGGCTGTGTCTTGAGGGTCGAGTCATGTCGAGATTCTCCCGGCCACGATGATGGGCAGGTTGGAAACGAGTCTCATACATGTTTTTGTTTTGGGTCTGTCGACGAGTGAGTGGAGAGCTTTGTCCGATTTCGTGAGATTTGACTTCGAGGCGAATGGGGTTTGGGAAATAAGCTTTGGGAATCTAAGTATGTTGGGTTATATTTTAATATCGATTTATGAGATTTGACTTCGAGGCGAATGGTTGTAGGTTGGGAAATAGGCTTTGGGAATCGAATCTAAGTATGTTGGGTTATATTTTATTTATTTTGTCTGTCGACGGTGAGTTGACGAGCTTCGCTTTCGATCTTTCGTGATTTCCGAACGTCTCGAGCGATTTACAGGTATTTAGGTTGGGAAATCGAATCTAAATTTATTTCGTTCGTGTAATGTGTACGTGTTAGAATTGTAGAGACTGATAGATTGCATTCATTGATGGTTGTCTCACTCAAATTTCTTTCGTTATGCAGGCGTAAAGACAGGCAAGGATGCCGTCCGCCAGCGATACACAAACGTAAATCCCGAGAAACTTTACGACGCGGTGGGGGGGGGGGGGGAGGGGGGAGGGGGGTTGTTTAAGGCCGGCCCGCAACAAAGGCTCGTTTGCTCGCAGACACTCCGGGATGCCTGATACCCGACGAGCATACCTTAGAGGCCCGTGATTTTAGCCAACGTGCGTGACATCCGAGGCAGGGATCCGAGGAGGCTGTGCAGCTGGTTGCGACTTCTGCGCGCGCAGCTGGGACTTCCTCTCGCCTAACACCTGCAGCTTCACCTGCTAATTGAGCGCGGCGCCACCTGCTGTCCAGCCGCTCCCGAGGGCGCCAAGGAGATTGTGGGTGCTCGTCGGGGCTGCAATTTTAGGCGCGGTAGATTGAGAAGGGAGAGAGGAAGTGATTTCGGTTTATTAAAATGGATGCTAGGTCGCCTGTGTGCGGCATGTCTGTCCGCTGGCAACACTTAAGGCATGAAGTAGTAACCCATTTCATACCGTCGTCAGGAAATACCAGTGAAGCACACGTCTCATACCACCTCATTCCAGTCTTGAAATATATGAAAACATCCGCATATGCAGTAACAATACCAACGAACACTTACATCCAGCCTCATATAACGTTGTACAGGAACAACACACATATAACCCCTTCTCTATGGCCTACTAAGTTTCAGCACATGCACACAAAACGTTCATTAAGCTCTAAAGCTCCCTCCCCCCCCTCTGGTGTTCCCCTCGGGTCCCCCCCACACCCCCTACACGCCCCCCTTCCAGCCCATTCCATCAGCCCCATATTGTGCGGCCGCGGCGGGACAGCTCCCTCGCCATACACAACCCACTCGCGCCGACACGCCCGCACGCCCATAACCGCGGAGTATATTAGGATCCGCGGGCTGTGGGCGTCCCTCTCGACCAGGGCGCCGCGCTCGGTATGGGGGGATCTCGGCGACGGCTTCGCTAAAGGAAATCTTGTTTTTATCATGTTAATCGCGGGGTGTGGTGGGGGAGCCAACACCGGCACGACAGACCAGGAAACACGAACAACGCACACCACACGCGCAAGAAGGACACACACACAGACCCCCATGCCAGACACACACACGCAAGCCAATCACACACACCACCACAAAAAAAAACACATAGCACACATCACACACAAGACCCACACACCCGGCACACAGACACAGACCACACATGCAGACACCACACACGCACGACACAAGCCAGACCCACACAAACACGCGCGACACACCACACACAAAAAAAGAGACCCAGCCCCACATACTAAGACACAGCACAGCACGGACCACACACACCCAACAAGCTCACAGTAGGCATGGTACCAGCACACCACGGGGCGCTGGACACTCTGTAGCTCGCCGCTCGCTGTTTGTCAATTTGTCATTTTATTTCAGTTGTTGTTTGTTGCTAATTTTATTTTTACACAACTTTGGTCTCTAATTTCCTCTCGTTTGCATTAGATTACTCTTCTGGGTTTCTGTATCTGTCCTGTGTGGTTCTATTTTTTTCTATATCTAGATGGCCCGACTTTTCAGTTGCGGTTTAATTTTATCATGTAGATATCATTTTGTGTATTGGGTATCCAATTACAATTAATTGAATGAAATAGAACTGTAAAATGCGCGCAGAGGAGCAGGAGAGAGAGAGCAGAGAGCGAAGACCGAGAGAGAGAGAGAGCGAGGGAGCGAGAGAGAAGAGAGAGAGAGAGGAGAGGAGAGGAGAGGGAGGGGAGGCGAAGGGGAGGGAGAGAGAGGAGGGAGGGGGGGCGGGATGGAGGGCGAGAGCGTAGAGGAGAGGAGAAGAGAGGAGAGAGAGAGAGACGAGAGAGAGAGAGAGACGAGAGAGATGAGAGAGGAGGAAGGAGAGAGAGAGAGACAGAAGATAGAAGAGAAAAGAAGAAGAGAAGAAGAGCAGAGAAGAAAGATAGGAAAGAAAGATGAGAAAAAGAAAGTGCGAAGCCCCAACCACCAAAAACAAAAAAAACAATTCTGGGACCCCCACAAAACACCAAAAAAACACGGCGCAAAGAGAGAGAACAAAAAAAAGACCCACGGAAAGATAAAGAAAAAGGAGACAACAGTAATACCTCAAGACATGTGAGACCACAGCACAAGCCAGGGCAGATGAGAATACGAAAGAGGGCAGCAGCCAAGCAGACAGGTCAGATGCGGAGAAGTTAGAGACTCGTCTCGCCGCGCCGACGCCAGTGCCTGAGCCGGCAGGCCGTGACGTGAGCTAGGCCCGCTGCACATCAGGCCGGGCTCAGTTAATCAAGTACAGACAGTCACGTCCTGGCTTCTATAAGACACTATAGCGAGCAGGGCTCGCACACACCAGGTTAGAAGATGCACGTCACAGATCTCTCCCGCTCCTCTCTGTTTCTTGCTGGGTCTGTTCGTCTCAGATTCTGTTTGTTTGTCCTCGTGTGTCTCTGTTGTTCGTCTGTGCTTCTTTTTCTCTCTGTTTCTCGTTGCTCTTCTCTTCATTCTCTTGCTTGTTCTCCTTCTCTCTCTCTTCTCTCTCTCTCTGTTTCTCTCTCTCTCTCATCTCTTCTCTCTCTCTCTTGTCGTCTCTACATTGCTGTTGTTTGTTCTCTCGTCTTCTCTCTGCCTTCTCTTCTCTTTCTCTCTTCTCTCTCTGTTCTCGTTTTCTCTCCTCTCTCTCTCCTCTCTCTTTCTTCTTTCCTCTCTGTAGGTCTCTATCTCTGTTTTGTTTCGCTGTTTCTTCTCTCTGGCCTTTCTTTCTTCTCTCTTCATCTCTTCTTCTCTCTCTCTCTCCGCTCTCTTCATCCGCCTCAGGTCTGTCGTCCACCAATCTCCCCGTCTTCCCTCTCCATATCCTCTCTCTCGCTCTCTCTATCTGCTCTCCTCTATCCTCTCGGTCTCTCTCCTCTCTCTCTCGTTACTCGTTCTCGTTTCTCGTTCTCCCCCTCCTCTCTCTCTTTCTTTCTAATTTAACTGTTCTGATTCGTCTACTGTGTTTCTGTCTCCCTCCACACTTCACACACACCACATATATATATAATATAATATATATTAATATTAATATATATATATATATATATTATATATATGCATACATATAGAATATAACATATATATATCGGTTGTGGTGTGTGGACTGACCAGCGATGCGGGAGAGCAGCACGGAAAGTTCCCGGCTGCCGTGTTTCAGTCCAGTACCCTTTTCGCCCGTTCGTCTCGGATTCACATGACAGGTCGCCATGATTTTAGCGCGTCTGTCATGCGGACCCAAGTGGCATGGGTCTCGTGGGCAGTCGCTGCCAGGCTTCTCGTTACCGTTCTTTGGG
>NW_020868385.1:52500-55000 GCF_003789085.1 Penaeus vannamei
TTTTTTGCTGCTCCTAATGGCGGCCGAGGCTTTAGCACCGATCCCTCGGAGGACTCGAATTAGCGCAGGAGACATCAGCCGCTCATGTCCTGCCCATCTGCCTCTCCTCCAGAAGACGAGGGACGAGGCCGGAGGAGCCAGGGCGCGAGGCGACGGACGAAATAATGGCTTGTCCGATCAGCATGTGTTCTCGTTCGCTCGTATCACTCGGATTAGCACTTGCGGCGACGCCTTCCTCCCCCGCTAATCCGGCTGGTCGGTGGCCGGCGCTCTGGCCACTGGGACTCGGCCGCCGACTGGCCACACTGCGTCGACTTGCTTGTAGAAAGTGTTAATGTCCAGCAAGTAGAATTATACGAGTGTTCTCTCAGCCGGGAGTACCTCGCCGTGATCACACTGTCAGGAGGTATTTGCATAATAAGAATAATGGCGGTACTAACGCTGCAAGTCTGCGGGATTAGCAATGGAACCAGATAACAAGGGTTTCGTTTTGTTTTTGTCTCGCTCTGCCTCGCATGTGCCCAACAAATCATTTTTTTCAACGCCGCATCTCGCAGTGAAAGAAGAAGAAAAAAGGAAAAGAAGAATAAGAGGGTGTCCCCTGTCGCCCAGCCTTCGCCGCAGAAGCAGAGGTCGAGGTCAGCGCCAGAAGCCTCTACAAGCGTCGAGTCGAGAAGACATCTAAATCGCGTCCTCCTCGTCGAGCAGTCCGAGGAACCAGCTGCCGGCTTCGGACCCTATGAGGCGGCTTCGCTTTGTCTCGAGCAACGCGATCCTCAGATCCCCAAACAATATCTTTCTCGAGGATGAACGTTAAGCCGGCTGTTACAGCGTCGTATGGAGGGCGAGGTCGGTTGCGGCGAGGTCGCTCCACCGCTTCGGACTCGTCGATGCAGTGAAATATGTGGCGGCGTTTGTCTCTCTCGTTCTGTTTAGGTCCTGCCTTTGTCTTCGGCTTGGCTTGTGTGTTTATCTTATCGCTGTTGTCATTCTTATCATCTATTCTGGCATCGTTAGTGTCACCATTGTCTATTTTACTGTCATCATCATTTTCACGGGAAAACTAACTCTTATTCCTATCATTATACAGCATTTTGCCAAGCTAATGCGTCCAGCCTTGCTATTTATGATCACCAGGTTGCATTGGCAAATACACGCAGCGATAATAACAGCAGTAAGAAATAAAAAGACCTTAATGCAGACGAGTGGAGACAGAGAGGTGGAGAAGAAGGGAGAGAAGCTGAGGAGAGAGTATTCAAATCCCGACGCCCAACAAAGCTGTGTTAAAATCAGGGGCTGTCTCAGAGACAAGAAAAATAGAGCAAGGGACAAGCGAGAGGGGGGGAGACGGTGTAGGTCCGGGCCCTGGGAGTCCGAGGGCCCTAACATTAAGCCCTAAATCATGATAACGACCTCCATCAATCTGACGAGAACTTGAAGGCGCGGCTGGGACTGCAAGAGTAGCAGGGCCGTCGTGCATTCAGGTAAGCAGGTGGCGTCCAGCAGGGCAGAGGAGGAGGCGGGGGAAGCCACTCGGATAAACATTTCAGACCATCGGCAGCGGGACCAAATGAGGGCTTGGGTAAATCCTAAAGTAAAAGGAGGGATGGGGATAGAACGAGGAGATGGAAGACGGAGTAAATCAACCTAATTGAGTCTGGGCTGTCGAAAGAAAACGGACCGCGAGGAAGAGAACACGGGCCGCCGAGGTCATAGAAAACGGGCGCAACCCAGGCGCACCTTGCCGCTCGTCGAAGAGACATCCTGAAAGAAAATAGACCAAGAACCAACTCCTCTAATCCTTTTTCAGTCCCCCGTGACCATAATCAGCTGACGGATGTGATGTCTGCTCCGCTAATGCATTCCATAATTCGTCCGTCGTCTGTGAACCGGAGAATAAATGGCTTGCAAACTGTCCGAAGCATTCAACAGCCTCTTTTCGCAAATGGCCTCGTCTGCAATAACGATGAATGGGCGTCTTCGGGGATTCGTCGTGATCGGCATAACAAACACGTGTCAATTAACGCAGATGCGAATCAGTGACTGATCGAACTGCCTTTGGGATTGATTCAAACTCTACTTGAATCTTCTGGACGGATTTTGCATGTGAACCTCTCCTGTGTTTACACGGACGTACACACACACACACACACACCACACATGTATATATTATATATTTTCATGTGCTTGTATATATTTGTATACACAACACACACACACACACACACACACACACCACACACATATATATATATATTATATATATATATATATTATATATATATATATATATTATATATATATGTGTGTGTGTGTGTGTGTGTGTGTGTGTGTGTGTGTGTGTGTGTGTGTGTAATCTATCTATCTATATATAAAGTAGGGATTATATATATATATATATATATATATATATGTATATATATATATATTATATATATTATTATATTATATAATATATATATATATATATATATATATATATATATATATATATATATAT
>NW_020868385.1:71513-85793 GCF_003789085.1 Penaeus vannamei
TACAGGGAGAGAGAACCCCCCCCCCCCAACGGCTGCCAGGGTGAGAGCGAGGGCGACCGACAGGGTGACACTCGACGTCGCCCGCGTGTTCCGGAGAGCCGAGGGTGACTGTCGAGAGAGAGAAGGGGTGGCGTCGTGGGCGTTTTTATGTCTCTCGTCTCGAGGGCGTCTCGGTGGGTGTTGCTCCGAGGATTAAGGGTGTTACGGAAGGATGTCTGTGGTTCGATGATGGGGCTTTGTCGCGAGGCACGTGGGGGGGGGCCTGTGTGTGTGTGTGTGTTCGTGTGCGTGTATGTGTGTGTGTGTGTCGTGTGTGGGGGGTGGGGGGAGGGGTGGAGTGTGTGGGTGTGTGTGGGGGTGTGTGTGTTGTGTGTGTTGTGTTGTGATTGTGTGTGTGGGGTTTGTGTTGGTGTGTGTGTGGGTGTGTTAGGTTGGGGTAAATGCAGCATTTTTTTTTTGTGTGTAAGTGTTAGTGTGTTAGGCTAGATGGAGGTGTATGTGTGTTTCTCTGTGTGTGTGTCTTTCTGTCTGTCTGTGAAGGTTTTGGCGTTTGTGGACGTGGGTGAATGTGCATGAGTGTATGTGCTGATTGATTTATATGTGTTTTTTATGCTTGTGTATATGCGGGTGGGTGGGTATGCAGATGTGTGTATGTGTTACGTTCCGTGTTTTTGCGCGCGTGTGTGTGTGTGGTGTGTGCGTGTCGTGTGTGTGTGTGTGTGTGTGTGTGTGTGTGTGTGTGTGTGTGTGTGTGTGTGTGTGTGTGTGTGTGTGTGTGTGTGTGTGTGCGTGCGTGTGTGTGTGTGTGTGTGTGTGTGTGTGTGTGTGTGTGTGTGTGTGTGTGTGTGTGTGTGTGTGTGTGTGTGTGTATGTGTGTGTTGTGTCTAGAGAAAGTTTGCTTTAGAGATGACACCATTATGAAGTGTAGTAGAATCGAAACCAAATATCAACAGACGGTGTAACAAAGCTGCTGAACAATGCCAGCCCAAATATCAGCTGACCTTACCGATAACAAGGTTTACCGTGTGTCTATAACCAGCGTAGCGTCGACTCACTCCCCTCCCCTCCGCCCCCTCCCACAAAAGCCCCCATCATTCCCACCTCATTATAGGGCTCTGTCTAGACGGGAGAGGAGGGGTTGGGGTGGGGTGGGGTTATTACCCTACATTCCACCCCCTCCCCTTCCCCTCCCCTCCCTCCTATCCCCTTCACATCCTTCCTCTTGACTTCTTCCTTTTACCCCGCCTTTCCCCCCTCTCCCCAACCCAAACCCCATTTCCTCTGATCCCTCCCCCCCTTCTCCTCCTCCGCTCCTCACACTCTATTTCCTCTCCCCCTCCTCTTCCCCCTCCTCATTTACGCTTTTCACACCTCCCTTTCCCCTTCCCTTCACCCATCTCCCTCTTACTCCCCTTCTCTTCCTCCCCATCTCCCACTCCCTTCCTCTCCCTCCTCCCCTCCCTTCCCCTCCCACTAACTCACCGTCCTCCCTCCCCCTATCCCTCCCACTCTCCTCCTCCTCTCCCCCCCACCTCTCTCCCCCCTTCCCTTCCCCTTCCCAATCTCCTCCTTCCCCTCTCCCCCCCCCTCCTTCCCCTTCCTCCTCCCTCTCTCCACTCTCCCCTCCCCCCTTCCCTACCCTACCCCTTCCTTCCTCCACTCACTCCTCCTCCTAGGCCACGCCCCTCACACCCTCACACCCTCCCCTCATTTGCGGCCGACCCCTCTCCGCTCTGTTAACCCCCTCGCCGCGTTCGGAGGGAAGCGTGTCAGCGGCTGTTTGGACGTCGCGTCGCCTCGGCCACTCACCGGGGGCTGTGCATGACGCTCTTGTGAATGGGCGGGGTGGATGACGTCGGTATGGTCCCCCCCCTCCTTCCCCCCTCCCTCACACCCCTCTTTAAAAGTGTCATCTCTTTCTTTCTCTTTTTCGTTTTTTTTTTTTCTTTGTCTTTCTTCTCCTGCTTGTCTTTGTCTTCCTTCTCCTGCTTGTCTTTGTCTTCCTTCTCCTGCTTGTCTTTGTCTTGCTGTTTCTTTTGTCCTCTTTGTCTGCCTTTTTCCTGCTTGTCTTTCTCTCTCTTCCTCGTCTTCCTTCCTTCTCCTCGTCCTTCTCCTATCTCTTTCCTAGTCTTACTTTTCTAATTCTCTATCTCTGTCTGGTTGGAGGCGTTATTTCTTACCTTTTTATTGTGTGCTTGTGTATGGGTGATTATGTGAGAGAGAAACAGATATACAGACAAATAAAGAGAGATAGAGATAAAGAAAGAAAGAGGGACAGGTAGAGACAAAGAGAGAAAGAGAGACAAATAGACAGAGAGAAAGAAAGTGAGAGAGAGAGAGAGAGAGAGAGAGACAGACAGACAGACAGACAGACAGACAGACAGACAGACAGACAGACAGACAGACAGATAGACAGATAGAGACAAAGAAAGAGAGACAAATAGACAGAGAGAGAGAGAGAAAGCATGTGCGTGTTATCGTGTGTATATGTATGTGTGTAACGGGGTGCATTTTTCTGTCTTCAGTCGTGTATGTGAGTTGCTGAAAACGCTCACGGAACAAGTCCTTATTAAGTCACCAAGGATGTGCATCTCCCAGCTAAGCAAGAATACAATATATAAATCAATTACCCTTGAAGTGTATGTTTGTCGGTTTCACCCTCACTGTCTCTTCCTCCTTTTTTTTCCTCCTCTCCCTCTCCTTCATTTCCTTTCCTCTTCCTCTTCCTGCACTTCCTTCTCCTCCTCTTTTCTCCACTTCCTTTCTCCTTTCTATTCCTTCACTTTTTTTTCCTCCTCTTCTTCTCCATGTCTTTCTCCTTCTATTCCTTCGCATCCTTTTCCTCCTTCTCCTCCCTCTCTTACCCCTCCTCTCCTCCTCTCTCTCCTCCTCGTACCCATCTCCTCTCCCAGCATCGTAAAAGGTACTGGAATCCGTAAGAGCACCACATGGCCCTGTGCAGAAGGTCGCCACGGAATCATCTCGTTACGAGAAGCCTTTTCTGTATTTCTCTCTCTCTCTCTTTTTCTCTCTCTCTTTTCTTCTCTCTTCTCTCTCTCTCTCTCTCTCTCTCTCTCTTCTCTCTCTCTCTCTCTCTCTCTCTCTCTCTCTCTCTCTCTCTCTCTCTCTCTCTCTTCTCTCTCGCTCTCTTTTCTTTTTTGTGGGGGGTGGGTGGGGTAGGAGGGGAGCTGTTTGATGGGGGGTGTGAATGGTTGATGGGAGGGGGGGGGGTGAATGGTTGTTATAATGGAGTAAGCTTTATGTTTTTTTTTAATTAGATTAAGTACTATTGGAGAAAGGAAGAGAGGAAGGAAGGGAAGAGAGAGAGAGAGAGAGAGAGAGAGAGAGAGAGAGAGAGAGAGAGAGAGAGAAGAGAGAGAGAGAGAGAGAGAGAGAGAGAGCGAACGAAGCATGAAAGTGAAAAAGAAGGAAAAACAAAACAAAGAACAGAACAGAAAACGAAAAAAGGGGGAAATAAGAGATAAAGACACGCCCAAAAATATAGACAAACAAGAAGAGAAGACAAGAGAATAAGGAAGAAGAAAAAGACAAAACCCGATACTGAAGAATTCACGACTGCCAGCGCCTTTATTGCTCCTATAAAGCTTGCAATGATACTTGTTGCACGTTAATGCCCCCAGGACGCTAGGGAAGAATACTAGGGCGACGTTGCAGAAGGAAAATGCAAAGAGGATACAGTCAGGTCATTCATAGAGGTCAAACTAGGGGATCGCTCGTTAGGTGTGCTGCGGTTGCCAGTTATTGGATTAATTTTTATTTATTGTATTTATTTTTTTAAATTAGCGTGATTTTTATTATTATTTTTGTTGTTGTTATTGTTTGTCATTATTATTGGTGGTATTGTTTATCATTATTATCGTTGTTTTTTGTTATTATTGTTATTTTTTATTTTTGTTATTAATTATCAGTGTTGATGTTATGGTTGTTATTATAATTTTTATTATCATTGTGACTATAATCATACTGTAGTTTTTATCATTATTAATGATTATCAATTATGTAATCATACTCATTATCGTCGTCATTAACCACACCGACAACAGCATCAGTATTATTACCATAATTACCCTATACCATAGTTCCAAAAGCAATATTTTTGTCAATTTTATCTGGACGCTCACCCCCCCCCAAAAAAAAAAAAAAACTATATGATCTATTTGATGTATGTCATATATATAATATAATTTTCGAAGATAGATTCCCACGTCTCGACTGCTCGGTAACTACACTATTTTTTATTTTTTTATTATTATTCTTTTTATTTTCTGACCCATAAAACCCCCCAACGGCACCTATGACTCACCTAAACCCACGAGGAAACCCGAGGAACCGAGACAACGAACATATATTTTCTTCTTCTTCTTCTTCATTTTCTTTCTTTGTCTTGAAGAAGAAGAAGAAGCAGAAGAAGAAGAAGAAAGAGAAGCAGAAGAAATTATCTTCGGAATTATCCAGACTCGACAACGGTCTTGCGGTGAGATTTGAGATGCTAGACCGGCCAGGAGAGCGGAGGAAAGTCTCGTTACCAGGGGGGGTGGGGGTGGAAGGGGGAGATGGGGTGGAGGGGGAGGGGGGGTTGAGTTACGGGGGAAATTGGGAGGAAGTGGGGAAGGGCGTGTGTGTGTGTGTGTGTGTGTGTGTATGTGGGCGTGTGAGTGTGTGTGTGTGTGTGTGTGTATGTGTGTGTGTGTGTGTGCGTCATGCGTGGTTTTGGGGTAGGAGGGCGTGTGAGTGTATGTGCGCGTGTGCGTTTTGTGGGGACCAAGTAGCTGAATTGCTGTGTTTTGGATCGGCCTCGTTACCCTCGTTCCCCGCACGGACGCCAAGGTCAACTCGGGTCAGCTTCGACACACGGGGAGAGGTCGGGTCGGGGGTCGGGTCGGGGGGGGGGGGTTAGCATCTCGTTTCCCCCGCGTCGGCTCGTTTTCGTGGCGCGGCGGTTCGGTTTTCCGTGACGTCATCGGATCTGTTTTTTTTTTTTTTTTGTGAAGTTTAGTTTTCGTTATTTTTTCCCTGTTTGTTTATATTTGTTGTTGTTTGTTTCGTTGGCGTTTGATTGTGTATATATATATATATTATATAATGATAGATATTCATTTGGTATCCATTTTATTTATTTATTTTTTTTTTAAAAGAAAACGGATTTTCTCGGTCATTCATCACTATTTACAAAATCTTCGGCATTCGAATCACGAACATCAATCCAAATCAACATAAACAAAACACACCAACAAAATATCCCCCAAAAAACTCCTTCAACACAATGACTAAAACAACAGGAAGCTGAGGTGACGGCCACAGGTGTCGAGATGACTGAGATGACTCGGAGGCGAAGCACCGCGCACATGTGAGGCTGCACCCCCCCCCCCCCCCACCGCTCCTTACGGCTGCGTTGAGCGTCTTTTGCTATACTTAGCGGATTTGGCTGACTGGCATTCCTTAGCAGCTCTGACAGGTCTGGTTATGGCTTTTATCTGTGTGGGGAGGAATGCGTGTGCGTATGGCTTTGTTTTGTCTGCTCGTGTGTGTGTGGTGGGGGGTGGAAGTCTGTGTTGGTGTATGTATATGTCTTTGTGTGTGTGTGTGTGTGTGTGTGCGTGTGTGTGTTTGCGTGTGTGTGTGTGTTTATGTGAGTCTGTGTTTATATACGTACATGTCTTTGTGTGTATGTGTGTGTGTGTAAGTGAGTGCGTGTGCGTGATTACACCTGCGTTTACACGTGGTCGTCTATTGTGTGAGAATATATAAATTCATACATAAAGAGGCCACCTATGTAGAAAGGTATGAATGAGAACGAATATCTTCACAATACAAGAGATATAATTGACCGGCTTCGAATATATCTCCGTCAGAAGATACATTCGAAATCGATCAAATACATCTCGTGTATTGTGAAGATATTCATTCTCATTTATACCTTTCTACATTCATCAACACGAGTATTCTTCAGACCATCGATATTTTCATATATGAGAATTACAAAACAAGCAGATAAACAGATATACAAATACAAAAAGAAAACAAATTCTGAGATAGACACAAGAAATACAAGAAATAGGCCTATGTTGATATATAAGAATTACAAATTTGGAGATAGGAGCACAGATAGATAAGAAAAAAAAATGCTGAGATGGACACAAGAAAGACAAGAAATAGGCGTATGTTGATAAAAAAGAATTACAATACAGAAAGATAAACAGATATACAAATAAAAAAAATGCTGAGATGGACACAAGAAAGACAAGAAATAGGCGTATGTTGATATAAGAATTACAAAACAGGCAGATAACAGATATACAAAAAAAAAGAAAAAAAATGCTGAGAGGACACAAGAAAGACAGAAATAAAAAGCAGATAAACAGATATACAAATAAAAAAAAATGCTGAGATAGACACAAGAAAGACAAGAAATAGGCGCATGTTGACAAGGGAACCCTGACAGGCGCCCGTGAGAGAACATCCCCAGGGACAGGGAGATGTTGTAGTGTCCAATCCCGCCACCAGAGGGACAGGGGCAGAACAGGGGATGAGATAAGATAAAGTTGATGATGCGAGGGAGAGAGAGAGAGAGAGAGAGAAGGGGAGTGAATGAAGAGGAGGAGGGGGAGAGGGTAATAAATGAGGGTTTGGGAAGGTACTTAGTCAGGGACGTGAGAGAGAGAGAGAGAGAGAGAGAGAGAGAGAGAGAGAGAGAGAGAGAGAGAGAGAGAGAGAGAGAGAAGAGAGAGAGAGAGAGAGAGAGAGAGAGAGAGAGAGAAGAGAATGAAAGAGAGAGAGAAAAGAGATTAGAGAGAGAAAAAAAAGAGAACGAGAGGAGAGAGAGAACACCGATTATGTGAGGCATATGTAGTATAGTTTGTCATGTGAAATCAGGATGGCGCTTTCGATAACGGTCAACAACAGATCTGTTCGTCCTCCCCCCCCCACCCCCTCCGCCTCTTCCCTTTCCCTCCCCCCTTCGTCCTTTCGCCTCCTCCCTTCCTCCACTTTCCCTCCTTTCTCCAACTTTCTCGTTCCCCTTTCTCCTTCTGCTCCTCCTCCCTTCCCTCTTCTATTCCACTTCCTCCCCTCTCCCCTCTTGTACTTCCTCCCATCCCCTCTCTTCTATTCCTCCCCCTCTTCTACTCCTCTTCCCCTCTCCCCTCTTCTATTCTCCTCCCCCTTTTCTACTCCTCCTCCCCTCTCCCCTCTCTTCCTCCTCCATTCTCCTCTTTCATTCCATTTTACCATTAACTGCTACCCCCATTACCTATGACGTCACGATTCAAATGTCGAGAACGTTATGGTCTCGACCCGATTTATACGTCGCGTTCGGTTACGGTGGATTTCGCTCCGGTCTTTCGGTCCCGGCTGTCCCGTTATAGCTGGGGTACCGTTGTTTATGAGTGATGTTGTTGTTTTTTTTAAAGTGATTTTGGGTTTGTGGAATGTATGGATGTGTACAGGACGTATATGGAAATGTACACACGCACGCGCGCGCTTACGGACACACACACACACACACACACACACACACACACACACACACACACACACACACACACACACACACACACACACCACACACACACACACACACACACACACACACACACACACACACACACACGCCCACACACACGCGCCAAATCACTGCCCACCCTCCTTCCCTCGCTGAAACACGAGTGACCTTACATCAGATCCTGCTGTAATCTGCGGCGCTCAGCTCTAGGGTGTCCTTCTAAGTGCTGAGGATTAGCGTTAGGGTGAATCTCCTCCCCCCTCCCCTTCCCCCCCCTAGGACCCTACCTCCCACCTCCACCTTCCACCCCATAGAGCTCCACCCTTCCCTTCCACCTTCCACCCACCCACACCTCTTTCACTTTCCCCCCATTCATTTGACCTTATCCCTTACCCCCCCCCCTCTTCCTAACACCCCCACCCCCTCTCACTTTCCCACAACACCTGAGCCTATCCTTTTCACCGCCCCCCTCCACCCCCCTCCCCTCCCCCTACCCCTGTACTAATTATTTCCACTCAGAATCCGTGTCAGATTTTTGTGTCGCTTTTCCAATATACGTTTTCTGGTCCGTTGAGGGAACTTGTCGAATGAATAAACGCTTTTGATTGGTCCGCGTGTGTTTTGGGTGTGTTGCGTGTGTGGGTTTTCGAGAGGGTGTGTTTGTTGTGGTGTGTGTGTGTTGTGTGTGTGTGTGTGCTGTTGAGTGTTGTGTTTGTAATGTATGTGTGTGTGTATGTGTGTGTGTGATGTTGTATATATATATGTGTGTGTTGTCTTCGTGTTATGTGTGTGTTTATGTATGTATGTGTGTATGTATGTATGCATGTGTGTATATGCGTGCGTGTCTGCCTTTGCGCCGCTCTCTCGTCTGTCTGCGTGTTGTGTCTGCAAGAGTCTGTGCCTGTACCCACTCCTCGCGCTTAAAGCCGATCCCCGCATTACCGCGACCCGTATTTCCGCCTCTGTAAGCAAGACATGCACACGAGGCCAACAGACGTGTTTACCCCTCGAGTAAGGCGATCCAGGTAGGGAAGACCCACGTGTCATCCCGTTAGAAGGGGTGGGGGGGGGAGGGGAAGGTGAAGGGAGGGGAGGGGGTATGAGATGGGAGGGGAGGAGGAGGGGGAGGGGTGGGGAGAGGAGGGGGTATGAGAGGGGGAAGGAGGAGGGGAGGGGATATGTTGGGGGTGGGGTGGGGGATATGTTGGGGTGTGGGGGGGGGAAGGGGGACGGGGGAAGTGCATCATGTGTCGACCCGAAACCACATGGCGGCGGCAGGGGAGTGAATGACAGCAAGGGAGACTGATACATTTGATGTGCAAGCGTCTGTCTGTGTCTACGTCGAGTATAATAACATCATTATATAGTCATATCATATATTAATAATACCTAAAGCTTTTTTTTCTAAGTACTTATGAACCCTGGCGCCGCCGCCGCGATGTAAATACATGCAACCAGACGTAGGAAACTATATTGACATTCGTGCACGTGCAAGTACGAGTGGGAGAACCTGTCACTCAAGGAGTATCGGTAACTAGAGCTTATATCGACGTCTCAGGCAAATCTCATCCTTCCGTCACCGATACATAGAGGTCTTTTCATGCGATACCCGACGCGCACGTGCCTCTCCACACTGCGACGGCTGTGTGTTCGTGTGTCCGTGTTTGTGTATTTTTATGTATATGAGAAGTAAAGTATCCAGTACATACAACAGACAGACAGACAGACAGACACCGAGTACACACACAGAGGAAATTAAGTGCAGATACCGATAAACTAACAGACAGACACAGCAGACACAGAGTACATCACAGAGGACATGCACAGATGACAGACTCAGATACCGGATAAACTAACAGACAGACACACAGATACAACAGAGAGAAATGCAGATGACCGGATAAACTAACAGACAGACAGACAGACAGACACCGAAAAAGCGATAATCTCAAAACGAGAAAATCCTCAGACACATAACGAAACCCCCCTTCGCATCAGTATTCAACACGTTCCAGACAGCATACGCGATCTCAGCCTCCAGCAGGACACCCGCACGCACGCACGCACGCACGCACGCACAGGCACAGAAGGGGGGAGAGGTGAGGCTGCCGGACCCACAGTACGCGAGGAGCCGCTCTGCCGTTAACTCCGGGTTGTGGTGTGGCTCTCTCGGGGCGCTCTCGGGCCGTGCGCTCTCTCAGCTCACTGGACTGATATGTTTTAGGAAAAGGCGTTAGTTGTTTGGTGTGTTTTATTATTATTCATTTTTTGTTGTTATTACGAGTGGAGATCGAGTGTGTGTTTTATTATTATTCATTTTTTGTTGTTATTACGTGTGGAGATCGAGTGTGGTGTTGATATTCAGCGGATGGTGTTGGTGTTAATACGGTGTTGGCGGGTGATTTGTGCGATCAGCGACGATACTGTGTAATTTTGGCAAAAAAAAAACGATAGCAAAAACAAAGACTACTTATCGCAGTGCAGAATACTATCAATCACAGAAAGAAGTGATATATAAAAAAACAAAACAAAAAAAACAGCATGAATCCAAACAATTCTGTGACATGAACTTTTTTAAAATCGTGAACATATCTATCGTTGAGTGCGGCGTGTGCATAGCGATGGTAAAAGCTAAAATAGTGAATAAAAAAAAAAATTTGTTGCCAAAGTTGTTGCAGAAGCGGAAGGTCCGTTTTAGCCAGGAAATTAAATACGGCGTAGCTCCCGTAGACTTTTTCCAGAATCTTTGCGCTTGTTGAAGTTCAGCGTAGTTGAAGAATAAGATTAGCGAGCGATGTGAGGGAGAGGGAGAGGGAAGAGATAAGAGATAAGAGAGGAGGGTAGATAGAAGGGAAAGCGAAAGAGAGATCAGAAGAGTAAGGGAATAAGAAGTGACAGCGCGTAGTGAGCAATAGTATAATTATAAATAAAAGGATATTTTCGTAAATATCGTATTATGGGGTAACATCTGAAGAACACTTCTTGCTTAGACTGTATGATAAGACACGGTTTGAGATAAGATAGAAGAGCGATAGAAGAGATAACACAGTTAGAGAGAAAAAAAAATATAGCGAGAAAGAAAACCAGAGACATTGCGAGAAAGAGAGAGAGAGAGAGAGAGAGAGAGAGAGAGAGAGAGAGAGAGAGAGAGAGAGAGAGAGAGAGAGAGAGAGAGAGAGAGAGAGAGAGAGAGAGAGAGAGAGAGAGAGAGAGAGGGAGAGAAAAAAGGAAAGAGAAAAAAAGAGAAAGAGAGAGATGAGAAAACAGGGAACAAAATCGAGCAAAGAGAAGCGGAGATTGAACCATAAATAAGGAGTGAGAAACAAAAGCTTAAAGTAAGGTTAACAGAAAGGAGAAAATAGAAACTTCTTGAAACGGAAGAAGGCGAGTAAAGGAGAGAGAACGTTAGTGCTGGTCATGGAGAGGAACAGACATGTGTGCGTGTGTGTCGTTTTTTTTTTTTTTAATGCAACTTGGTTTGTGTGTGTGAAACAGAGAGAGTTTGTGTGTCTTTGTGCATGTGGATGCGTGTGTGTATATATGTGGATGTGTGTGTGTTTGTGCGCATGTTTGTGTATGTGTCTGTGGACTGTGTGTGTGTGTGTGTGTGTGCGTTTGTGTTGTGTGCGCGGGGTTTTGCGTATGTGTGTGTGTGGTGTCGGTGTGTTGTTGTGGTGCGTATGTATGTGTGAGTGTGCATGTGTGTGTGTGTGTGTGCGTTTGTGTATGTATGTGTGTGTGTGTGTGTGTGCGTGTGTGTTGTGTGTGTGTGTGTGGTGTGTTGTGTGTGTGTGTGTGGGTGGGTGGGTGGGTGTGTGAGTTGTGCAATTGGGTGTGTGTGTGTGTTGCGTATTATGTGTGTGTGTATGTGTTGTGTGTGTGCTCACACCGGCACTGTAGAGTCAAATTTCCTCATCTTTCCCCGTAAGACTGAGCCCGGAGCCACGCGCCACACGGCGAAGATATCACTTTGATGTGCTGCCTTTGTTTCGAGACTGTTATCGCGAGGTGCTTGTGCGCGGCGCTACTAAATGGGCGGCCATTATCGGGGTGATACGGGAGGCTTCTCTCNAGAGAGAGAGAGAGAGAGAGAGAGAGAGTGAGGGAGAGTTAGGGAGAGGGAGGGAGATAGAGGGGGGGGGAAAGGGAGAGGAAGAGAGAGGGAGAGGGAGAGAGCGAGAGTTAGGGGAGAGAGAGAGAGAGCGAGAGAAAGAAAGAAAGAGAGGGAAAGAGAGAAAGAGAGAGAAAGTAGTAGGTGGAAAAGGGAGAGGGGTGGTAGGGGTAGGGTAGAGTGGGGTGGCAGGGAGGGAGGGGGCAGGCGGACATGTCTGATCTAGAGCCATCCTCCAGCAGAAGCAGCGGGAAAATAGACGCACAGACGTGATCGCCAGACACAAGTGAGAGAGAGGGAGAGAGAGAAAGACAAGGAGAGGCAGGGACGGAGTACGCGAGGAGAGAGAGAGAGAGAGAAAGGGAGAGGGAGAGAGAGAGAGAGAGAGAGAAAGAGACAAGGAGAGGGAGGACGGCGAGAGAGAGAGAGAAGGAGAGGGAGGGAGGGAGCACAGCGAGAGAGAGACAGAGACAGAGAAAGAAAGGAAGAATAACGAGAAGAGAAAGAAACTAGGTTACCACTGAGATAAGGGTATCAGACAGATCTACAACCGAGAGTGCCAGATTCGAAGGAGGAAGGGAGATAAGGGTGCCATACAACGCCGCATTGACAGTGCCAAATCCGAAGGGAAGGGAAAAAGGAGAGAGAATAAAAAAGACAAAAGACGGGCGCAAGGGGAAGGGAAGCAGCCAGACACACTCCCAAAACGGCTCCAGACAGTGCCAGACAGCATAAGTAGAAGGCTTTAAGACCGCCAGGCTAATATTGCTGGACAAAACACACCGCATTACGAGGCGGACTTGGAGAGAGCCAAGTGGTCGGGCTTTTGGGCGAACGGACAGAGAGCGAGATAGGCCGATGATAGGAATAGGATAGACAGCAGACTGACAACAGGCCAGATAGACACGATAGACAGACAAGACAAGACAAGATAGAAAGATAGACAGACAAACCAGACAAGATCAGGCCAGACAAGACAAGACAACCCAAGACTAGGCAGACAGCTAGCCAGCCAGACAGAGACAGTGAAAGACAGACAGACAGACAGACACAGACAAACCAGACGGACCCTTCCCCTAAATGAACACAATATATCCTGGCTTTCCCTTCATTCGAACTTACCCTAAATTTCCACAAAGTCAGTTGATGGTTCTGGGGTTGCTACTGCTGCCCTGACTCTGGAGGGGAAACGGAGAGAGGGAGAGAAAGGGAGGGAAAGGGAGAGTAGGAGATGGAAAGAGAGAGAAAGAGATTAGATAGATAGTAAGAGAGAGAGAGAGACAGACAGAGAGAAATAGATAGATAGTGAGAGAGATAGGGGGGAGGGAGAGACAGAGACAGAGAGAGGGAGAGAAAGAAAAGAGAGAGAGGGAGAGAGAAAGAAGCAAACAAAGAAAGAGAGAAATAGAGAAGAAGAGAAGAGAAACACACTAAAGTGAATAGAGACAATAAAGAAAGAGAGGAAAACCAATCGAACCCCATAACCAGAACGGATAAAAGAATAGAAAGTGCTAGAAAAAATATATAGGCATATATATCCCACAACACCGAAGGACAAAGAGAGAGAGAAAAAATAATAAAAACACAAATGTAGGTCAATGGGAAAAACTTTGACAGGGAGAAATAATGTATGAGAGAGAGAGGGGGGCGGCAGACAGAGAGAGAGAAACGGCAGACGTAGAGAGAGAGAGAGAGACTGCGAGATAAAAGATGGAGAGAGAGAGAGAGAGACTGCGATATGAAAGAGAGAGAGCGAGAGAGAAACGGTAGACAGAGAGAGAGAGAGACTGCGAGATAAAAGCTGGAGAAAGAGAGAGAGAAAGAGCGATACGAAAGACAGAGAGAAAGAGCGATACGAAAGACAGAGAGAAAGAGAAACGACAAACAGACCGAGAACGTGCAATATAAAACAGGGAGAAAGAGAGAGAGAGAGAGATTTTAATTAGGAAATGGTGTAGGGGGAAAAGCGCGATGAGATTAGTGCATTCGGCCCTCAGGAGATGCGAAGAGGAGTGGAAGGAGAGAGGGGAAGGAGGGGAAGAGGGAGAGGATGAGAGGTGAGGGGAAGTTAGTGGAGAGGGAAGGACAGCGAAAGTGTGGGAGATCGGGTAAAGAGAGAGAGAGAGAGAAAGTGAGAGAGAGAGAGGAGGAAGAAAGAAAGATAGAGAGAGAGAGAGAGAGAGGGGAAGGGAGGGAGGGAGGGAGATGAGAGAGAGAGAAAGATAGAGGAGGAGGAAGAAAGAAAGAGAGAGAGATGGAGAAACAAAAACAAAGAGAAACGTAGCTAGAAACAAAAGAAAAAAACTGACATCATGAAACAAAAAACAAAAAAAAAAGAAGAAGAATTAGTAGCCTTCCACCCTCTCCTCCCTCCCCCCCTTCCAAAGAACATGAATCCCCCCTTCCCCCCCTACACCCTTCATGACCAAAAGCCGATCATTCCCCGCCCTCCAAAATCGAGACCCGAAATCAGCCGAAGAAAAGGCCACTCTTTCCTCCTCCTCCTCCTCCTCCTCCTTAGTCCGGTTCGTCGCATCTCTCCTTCTCCCTTTTCCTCTTCTCGGAGTAATTGGGAAAGTGTCCGCAAGATCGAATTTTCACCCCCCCCCCGTCTCTCTCTCTCTCTCTCTCTCTCTCTCTCTCTCTC
>NW_020868385.1:89173-99173 GCF_003789085.1 Penaeus vannamei
CTTCCCTTCCTCTCCACCCTCTGCCCCTTCTTCTCCTCCCTCATTTCCTTTCCTCCTCTCCACCTCTCCACTCTCTCTCCTCCCTCCTCACCACTCTCCTCCCTCTCTCTCTTCCCTCCCTCCTCACCACCGTCTCTCTCCCTCCTTCCTCCTCTCCACCCTCTTCTCTCTCCCTCCTCCTCTCCACCCTCTCTCCTCCCTTCCCTCATGTCACCCTCTCTCTCTCCCTCCTCTCCACCCTCTCTCCCACCCCTCCCTCCTCTCCAACCCTCTCTCCCCCCCCCTCCTGCCCACCCTCTCTCCCTCCCTCCTCCACCCTTTCTCCCTCCCTCCCTCCCTCCCTCCTCTCCACCCCGAACCCTCTCCCCCTCCCTCCCTCCTCTCCACCCAACCCTCTCTCCCTCCCTTCCTGTCCACCCTCTCCACCCCCAACCTTCTCTCCACCTTCCCTCCCCCTTTCCTCTCCCTCCCTCGTCTCCACCCCAACCCTCTCTCCCTCCCTCCTCTCCACCCCCTCTCCACCTTCCCTCCCTCCCTCCTCTCCGCCCCACCCTCTCTCCCTCCTCTCCCCCTCCCTCCTCTCCTCTCCCACTCTCACGTTTATCCTCCCAATACATCAGTCACGTCTTCTTATCAGTGATTTTATTCCCTCTGTTCTTTAATGCACTTGTCTCCAGGGTTTGACGTCCCTTTCATGTAGGTCTACGTGTCTCGCAACATTTGTCTCGCACGTGTGTTCTTGGCGTTGCAGCCCCCACCCTTTCCTTTTTCCTCTCCCTCACCTCCTCTTCCTTCTTCTTAGCTTTTCTTCCCTCTCTCCTCCCCGCTTCTCGCCTTTCTCACTTCGCTCCTCCTCCTATTCCTCAATTTCCCGCTTCGATCTTCCCGTGATTCACACCCTCTTTCTTGCTTTTCTCCCTCTATCTCTTCCGTCGCTCCCCACCCTATCCCTCCATTCCCCTCCCTCCTCCCCTCCCCTCTCCCTCACCCCCGCCTTCTCCCTCCATTCCCCCTCCCTCTCTCTTCCCCTCCTCTCCCTCCCCTCCTCCCTCAAAACCCCCCTCCTCCCCCCCCTCTCCCTCAACCCCCCTTCTCCCTCAATCCCCTTTCTCCCTCCCCTCCTCCCCTCCCTCTCCCTTCAATCTCCCTCCCTCCCTCCTTCCCCACCCTCTCCCTCAACCCTCCCCTTCTCCCCACCCTCTCCTCCCTAACTCATACGCGTCTCCCTCTCACACTTTCGTCTTGACCTGGTTTCCTTAATTTTTTTATTTTATTTATTTTTTTTTTATGCAAAATGCACACGTAAATTCTGATCGTCCAATTATGCGTCGGTTGTTTTAAGAAAGGAGGGGGAGGGGGAGGGGGTGGGGGTGGGTGGTGAGGGGGTTTCGGTGAGGGTTTTTAAAAATAACTCGATACTGCGGATTTGGTTCTACTAAGTTTATAAAGATTGGGTTTTGTTAAGAGTACGGGACGTTGGGTAGGTTAGGTTAGCTTCGGTCGTGTTGTACCCGTGTTGTGTTCAGTTGCGTTATGTTACGGTTGAAATTAGTGAAGTCAATGAATGTAATTTTTGTTTCTCCTTCCTTTCTCCATTATTTCTAACTTTTCATCTTCTTCCTTTCTCTTTCTTTCTAACTTCTTTTCTTTTTCTTCCTTTCTCTTCTTTTTTTGTTTCTCCTTTCTTTCTAACTATTTTTAATCTTCTTCCTTTCTCTCCTTTTTGTAACTTATTATTTCGGTTTATTAATTGGACAAAAAAAAAAAAAAATCACAGTGGCGGAAGAAATATACCCCCCCTACCCCCTACCCCCCCCCACCCCCTCCCCCTACCCCCCACCCATCCCACCCCAACCCCCCATCGAACCCCATGCTATTGTCGGACACTGAAACACCTCAACACCTCAGGCTCTCTCGTAAAGCTTCTGCAATGCATAATACCGATTCTCAAGTTACCTGCGAGCCTCTTCAAGTCCAGCGGGCGGGGGGGGGGGGGGGGCGGGGGATGGGGAAACAGAAATAGGACGAAAGGGAAGAAGAAGAGAGGAGTTAAATGGCGTCGGAAGATGGAGTCTTGAGGGAGAGGGGGGAGGGGAGGAGATGGGGGGGAGGGAGAGGGGGAGGGAGGGGGGAGGGAGGAGAGAGAGAGAGAGAGAGACTTTTAATTTCCTTTTAATTTAGAGAGAGAGAGAAAAGAGAGAAACCCGAAAGAGAGAGAGAGAGAGAGAGACAGACAGACAGACAGACAGACAGACAGACAGACAGACAGACAGACAGACAGAGACAGAGACAGAGACAGACAGACTTCTTTAACTTCCTTTTAATTCTCGAGAAGGAGACAATTTAGCAAAGCGTAAATCCAGTGCAGTTACATAAAGGCTAGGAGAAATGAGTGTGTTAATCCCATTAGTGGGTAGGAATAACATAGGGGAGCTGAGAGGAAGCGACGGGAGTTAGATATAATGCCCATTGTGGTGTTAACTGTGATGTCCATTGTGAAGTTAAATGTGATGCCCATTGTAGAATTAAATGTAATGCCCATTGTGAGGTTAGATGTAATGCCCATTGTGAGGTTAGATGTGATGCCCACTGTGGAGTGAAATTTAATGCCCATTGTGGAATTAGATATATAAAGGAAGTTTAAGGAAGTTTCCAAGATACGGGATAGAATGGGCAGGTTCCTTCTCCTGAGAGTACAAAGGCGGAACTCAAGCTTTTCGAACATTTATTTAGCTCCTTGGAAAACCCACAGCAGGTTTCGAATCGTAGGGGGGGGGGGGTAGGCTTATCACTAGTATTAAGGCTTCCGAAATAAGGTCAGGTCAGTGCCAGGCGACCTTCCGGAAAACAGGGAAAGACTAGATAGATAGATAGATAGATAGAAAGATAGATATAAATATAGATGTATAGTTGTAGATAGATAGATAGATAAAGACATAGGTGCATAAATATGTATATATATATATATTATTATATATATATATATATATATATATATATATATATATATATATATATATATATATATATATATATAACATTCTTAATAAGGCCTATTCACACGCAGCCAAAGACTACGGAGAGGTAAATAGATAATAGATCATTAAAAGGAAGTGAATAAGAGAGCGATAGACTTGAGAAAGTGGTTTTCAATGAACAGATCAGGAACTTTTAAAAATCAAGTTGATGAATAAAACACATTGCACTGTGTACCTGCAACTCAACAAGTGTTCTGTGGGTATTGGAGTGTTCCTTGCCGAAACTAAGCGACATTTTCTCGTGTTTACTTGAAATTGCTTTGGTGGAATGCGAAGTAGGTAAGTAGTGGGGCAGCTTTTCCTTATCTCGACTTAGTAGTGTCGGAATCCGAGAGATGTTACGTCAGAATAAATTTTTTTCTTTTTTTTCTTTTTTTTCTTTCTTCTTTCTTCTTCTTCTTCTTCTTCTTCTTCTTCTTCTTTCTTCTTCTTCTTCTTCTTCTTCTTCTTCTTCTTCTTTACGAAACATGGCGATGTCCTCGCAACTGAACTCATCAGCACTATGTCGGGATGTGAAGCAATGAAAACAGAAATTAAAGAAAACGAAAATCAAATTTATTTTATATATATTTTTTTTTTTTACGAAACATGACGATATTCACGCAACTACGTCCACCAGCATTATGTCGGGATAGGAAGGAATAAAAACACAGAAAGGAAAAAAAGAAAAAAAAAAAAGTAGAATTCCCTCATTTTATGAGTTATGTCGAAATCGCCGAAGCCACAGCCACTTACGCTAAAAAGTTACCAGCCCTAAAATCAGATTATTAAACGTAAGTCACAGAGCATAGCGAGATCCCCTCAGGTTAACGAGGCACCACCGGGTACCCTCCCCCCTTCGACCCCCCCCCCCCTTCCTCCCCCTCTCCCTGTCTCAGAACCCCCGTACACATCCCCCCTTCCCCTCCCTCTCCGCTGTCTCAGAACCCCGTACACCCCCCACCCCTTCCCCTCCCTCTCCGCTGTCTCAGAACCCCCGTACACCCCCCCTTACCCTCCCTCTCCCTGTCTCAGAACCCCGTACACCCCTACCCCACCCCGTCCCAGGCTCCAATCCCCCCCATGCCTCTACCCCCCCCCCCCACTCCCCCAGGCCACGGAAGGAGAGATCTGTTGGCTCGTCATCGCCGCCGCCTGACAGCAGTGCCCCGAAGCTGTCATTCATATGCCCACCCGCCCTTGTCTGAGGGGAAGAGGGGAGGGGAGAGGGGAAAAGGGTAGGGATGGAGGAGGGGAGGGAGGGAGGGAGGGCTGGGATGACGGTGTCGGAGGGAGGGAGGGAGGGACGAGGGAGGGGAGAGTAGTTGGAGGTGGTGAGGAGGCGGAGGGAGGGAGGGAGGGGGAGGGGAGAGTGGTGGGAGGTGGGTAAGGGTAAGGAAGGAGGGAGAGGAGGGAGGGGAGGGGAGAGGGAGGGGGTAAGGGGTGAAGAAGGGTGGAGGGAGGGGAGGGAGGGGGGCAGGGTGGAGGTGATGGGCGGGGATGACGGTGTTGGAGAGAAGGGGGAGGGATGAGGAGGGGCGTGTACCTCGTGGGGTTGAGAGGGGTTGAGAGGGGGGGGGGGGCGAGCTGTCGTACAGAGGTGACTTTTATTTTTTCTTATTATTTTTTTTTTGGGGGGGGGGGAGGGGGGGATTATTTGCTAGATGTCGTTAAATGGTGTTATTTTTATCCTTTTTTCCATCTCCCTTCAACATTTTCCTGTTCGGTGATGCCACTAGACACTGTAGCATCTCATATCTTGCTATAAATATTTCAAGGATACTCAAAAAAAAAAAAAAAAAAAAAATGTTACGTCGAATATTATTACATACCGTCTGCCAGATCTTTGGTAAGAAGATTAAAATTAATACCATGATTTCATAAGAATTACGAATTAAATTATTTTGATGATAGTTTACTAGTCAAAAAGTGCAATAATTCAGTGACATTGCTTCACTGTAAAGAATATAATTACATATGTCATTGCAGAGATTTTCAGGTGCCTCACATACAGTTATAAGATATGACGTCATTACAAGACTCTTCCAAACGACAGTTATGAAGCAGATTATTTTTAAATGTTTTGTTTAGTCATTCTTAAGTCTTACAAATTGTTGATATTCTCCGTAAATAGAAAAAAAAACTAATGCGATTTCTTCTCTTTTACACACAGAAAATTTCCCGCGATAAATCATGTTATCGAAGATTTTATTCTTTGTGTTTCTTGGCGCACTTGTCTCCAGCGTTGACTTATCTCGTGTGTTCGAGTTTTGTAACATTTGTATTGAACACGTGACCTTGGCGCCACCTCCTGCCGACCAAAGACTCGAAGCGCTTATTGTTGTGCCGAATTGCAAACCCATGATATGAATCTAGATGGAGATTATAATATATTAGAAAAATGTACGGGGGTATATTTTGAGAAAGAAGAATATTATACATCTAGTTGAGATAGGTAAATAGGTAAGCATGTAATATTAACGAATTTAAAGAAAGAGAAGGTAGGAATAAACGAAGATAATATATAATAAAGAAAAGAAGATACAGAATAGAATTATCAGAGGATAACGATAAGAAATGTAAGAGAACGATAAAGAGAACAATAATTTCACAGATATTCGCTAATTGCCTAAAATAGACGTGCTTGCAATACAACACGTGCATATACGAGCGACAGCACTAGAAAAACATATTAACTATATAACATCAATACCACCAACTGATAACAATTTACGCACCACTACAACACATCATGCCTCACACAAAACAACAATACTATAACACACACACAACGGAAATGCAAAAACAATATAGAAACAGACAAGACAGTTCTAATCAAGACATATACAATAAACAAAAAATCCAAGAAAAAGAAATTGAACAAGAGTGATATAATATAATACAGAATAAAAACGCGAATGAATACATAAAAAAAACGAATAAAATACAAACAAGAACATAACGAGAAAATAAAATAAACAAAGAGAGAAGAAAAATAGATAGAGATATAAAACAGACATCAGACAAAAATACATAACAAAATAAGAAATAGATAATTAAGAAATACACGCAGTATAAGTGCAAGAACAATAAAAAGAAGAAGACAATAATAATACAGACAGATAATAATATACAGAGAACACGATGCGATACGATTAATAGATGGAACAAACACAGGATTCGAACCAAACTAACGCATTATAGTAGGAGAAATGAACATACATAAAACAAAAATAGACACACAAATATATACACAAGAGACATAATAAGTTAAAACACACACAGTAACAAAAGCAAATCTAAGATATAGCAGGACAGAATAACCAATACAATATATATAACAAAACACAACGAAGTGAGAAAAACAACAAAAAAAACACACAGAGCAAACATATAGAAAAATAAAATATAAAAATTAAAAATAAAATAAATATAATAAAATTACCTGGATAATACACATAATATAAATAAATACACATCTAGAAAGACGTACTACTAACATCGGATAGATTATAGCATGACACAGCATAGATATCATAACAGAGAACAAGCATCATATAAGTTTATTCATTAAACAACAAAAAAAATGATATGAAACAGCAGACACAGAAGCAATATAAACACAGAACACACATATACATAAGTGTATACGAACACAAAGAATACACAGCTAGAAAAATATATCACAATAATGATATAATGTAAATGAGACTACAAGAATATACTAACAAGATAAATATAAAATAATGCATATAAAAATAAATAAAAACCTTAAATCGCTTATAAAACTAATACAAATATAGCACATGGATAAAAATGTCCATAAATGCAACTATATCTAATTTTTTTAATTAGAAATATTACTGAAAGCCTCATAAAACAACTACCCAAAAAAAAGTAATAAACAACATCAGCCATAAAAAAAGAAAAAAAAAGAAAAACTATAATACATCAGAACATACAATCGATACAAGTAAGCATAATAGATACAATGAATAGCACATACACAGACAAAAAATGAATAACAGAAAAACATAAAAAGAAAAAAAAAGAAGAGAAAGAAACATTAGAAAATTAATAGACTAAGATAAGATATATAGCAACGATAATAAACATAATAGAGAAAAGAAATAATAAGATGAACAAATAAATATAATAGAAAAAAAAAAAAAAAAAAAAAAAAAAAAAAAAAAAAAACGACACAAAAAGATGATTATAGAAACACAAAAAAACATGAACAAAAAAAGAATAAAGAATAAATATAAGACCAGAAGAAAAATAATAGAAAAAACCACAACAAAACAAATAACACACACCACCCAACACATACCATATGCACAAGCAACAAATAAAAGAGATATACACACCAATAAATAACATATACATATATCCATACACCAACAATACAACACACATACACATAAAAAACAAACTCCCGAGGTAAGCAACAATATAAAATGCCCTTCCATTCTTCCTTCTCTACCTAACCAATTATACACTTCTATTCACTTCTTATTCTTCCCCTTACAAACATATAACCCTAACACCTACACAAACAATAAAAATACAATATACACCATCATCCCTATCTCTTCCCCTTATCCCTTCCCTTTCCTTGCCTTTCCCTTCCCTTTCCTTCCCTTCCCTTCCCTTCCCTTCCCCTTCCCTCCCTTTCCTTCCCTTCCCTTTCCCTTCCCTTCCCTTCCCTCCTCCCCTCCCCTCCCCTCCCCTCCCCTCCCATCCCACCCAAGCCTACCCTACTTGCTCTACTCTGCTCTACTCTACTCTACTCTACTCTCCTCTCCTCTCCTGTCCTCTCCTTCTCCTCTCCCCTCCCCTCCCTCCCCTCCCCTCCCCTCCCTTCCTTCCTTCCCCTCCCCTCCCTTCCCTTCCCCTCCCCTCCCTTCCAATCCCCTCCCCAACCCTATCCCACCCTACCTACCATACCCCACCCCCCCACCCTCCCCCCCCTCCCCTCCCCTCCCAAAATGCCAATTAAAAGGTCACAGTCGCAAGAGCTTCCAGACAGGCCCTGCGGTGCCAGACGGTCATCGAGGCACCTTGTATGGTTAGAATAGGCCACGCCCACTATATCGGGTGCCCTTGCTTGTGCTGACCGGATGAGGGGAAATGTTTGCTGTTTGTCTTGTCTATACGGAGAGGGAGAGGGGAGTTGGTGAGGGAAGGGGAGAGAGAGGGAGGATGGGAGGGAAGGGAGAGAGGAGGATGGGAGTTGGTGAGGGAAGGGGGAAGAGAGGGAGGATGGGAGAAGGGGGGAGAGGGAGTTGGTGAGGGAGGGGGGAGAGAGGGAGGGGGGAGAGGAGTTGGTGGGAGGGTGGAGAGGGGAGTTGGTGAGAGAGAGGAGGAAGAGGAGGAGAGGGAGGATGGGAGGGAAGGGAGAGAGAGAGAGGGAGGATGGGATGGAAGGGGGGAGTGGAAGAGAGAGGGAAAAGAGGGGTAAGCAGAGGTGGGTGAGGGAGTTAGAAAGAGCGAGATGGAGAGGTAAGGGGAGGAGAGAGGGAGAGAGAAAGGTAAGGGGAGCGGGGCGAGGGAAGGGGGGGAGGGAGAAAGGGAGGTAAGGGAAGGAGAGAGCGAGAAAGGGAGGTGGGTGAGGGAAAAAGAGAGCTAGGTGAAGATAAACAAGAGGAAGAGAAAAACGGGAAAAACAAGTTAACGAGGCGAGGAACAGAAAAAGTGAAAGAAAAAGACGAAGGAGAGACTTGGGAAGAACGAAAACAAAACACAAAGTAGAAAGAGTGAGAAGGAAAATGGGGCAAGAAAGAGGAAGAGAAATAAAGGGCAAAAAATAAAGAGAGGGGATTTTTTTCCTTTTAGTTTCTAATGGAAGGTACGGTTAAAATGGCTTTTTTTTTCAGATATTAACCCTTTTTTTGAAACAGAAGTTCGATAGAAAGGCAACGAGATAGAGAGACAGAAAGGTGTTCGAAAGAGTAAAAAGAAAGATTAAAGTGAGAAAGAAAATAGCGATAAAATAGAATAGAAAAAATATAATAAGAAAAGGATTATAAATATAATGGAATAAATAGAATAAGAAAATGATTATAGATATACTGGAATAGATAGAATTAGAAATTAGCGATGAATGTAGAAGAAAAAAGATAGAATAAAAAAAAAGCGAAACCATATCATAGAAAGTAAGAAATTAGCGATAATTGACGGAAGAAAAAAAATGGCGATAAAAGATATGATAAGGATATAATAGAATGGAAAGAATAAGAAAAAATAACGATAAGTATGACAATGGATGGAATGGGAAAATAGCAATACAGTAAAATAAGATACAAATAATAAGAAAATCACGATAACAATATAATACAATAGATAGAATAAGAAAACAGCGATTGAAAATATAAGAAATGAATAGAATAAGAAAATAACGATAAAGATATAATAGAACAGATAGAATATAAAAAAGCGATGGAAAATAGAATAGAATTGATAAATTAGGAACAGAACGATAAGTGATAGAACAGAATTGATAGAATAAGAAAAATGCGATATAAAAGAAGAAATAGAATTGATAAAATAAGAAAAAAACGATAAATGATAGAAAAGAATTGATAGATAGAAAAAATGATAAAGAAAAAATAGAATTGAAAAATAGAATAACGATAAATGATAGAACAGAATTGATAGAATAAAAAAGCGATATAAAAGAAAATAGAATTAATAAATAAACTATAAATGATAAAAAAGAATTGATAAAATAAGAAAAATGCGATTAAAAAAAAAAAATCCCAGCGTGTTTGATTTCGAGTTTGAATTTCATTGCCGCCATTAAGGGATGACGTCATCTCGCTTGCTCATTTCTGGCGGTTTATGACCTTCAAATTAATTTCTGCTTCGATCTTCTTTTCTTTTTTTCTTGCTTTCTTTGTTTTTCTTTCTCTTTCTCTTTTTTTCTCTTTCTCTTTCTTTCTCTTCCTCTTTCTTTCTCTCTCTGTCTCTCTTACCCTTTCTCT
>NW_020868385.1:106673-116673 GCF_003789085.1 Penaeus vannamei
TCCTCCTTCCCCCTCCTCACTTCCTCCGACCTTCTTCCTGCCCCCCACCCCTTATCCTCATCTTCCTCCTTCCTCCTTCCCCCTCCTCCCTTCTTCCTTCCTCCTTCCTCGCCTCCCCTCGCTCCCTCCTCCTCCTCCTTCCTCCTTCCCCTCGCCTTCCTCCTTCCTCGTCCCCCCTTCCTCCGCCCTTCCTATTTCCTCCTTCCCCCACATCTCTCCTCCTTCTTCCCCATCCTCCTTCCTCCTTTCCTCCTCCTCCTTCCCCTTCGCCCCCTCCTCCTCCTTCCTCCTTCGCCCTCCTCCTCCTTCCTCCTTCCCCCCCTCCTCCTCCTCCTCTTCCTCCCTCCTCCTTCTTCCTTCCCCCTCCTCCCCCCTCGCCCCGAAGCAGCCAAGTGTTGACAAGCCGTCTTAATGGCGGAGTCCATTACGGTGTCTGGAATATCAACGCCCTCTCGCTGCCTACTCTCGCAGCTCGCTAGATTTCTGTAGACACGCCCACGCACGCCTACATTCGCTGCACACGCACGCCCTACACGTACACACGCCTACGTACACGCGTACCGCACGTACATGGGCGCCTACACGTACACGGGCGCCTACACGTACACGGGCGCCTACACGTACACGGGCGCCTACAACGGGCGTACACGTACGGGCGTACACGTACACGGGCGCCTACACGTACGCCTACACGTACACGGACGCCTACACGTACACGCAAACACACGCTCATGATCACACACGCGTGGATACACACTCGCAACCACACGCACACGCTGACACACACGCACGTACGCACACGCACACGCACACGCACACACACACACACACACACACGCACACAACACACACACACACACACACACACACACACACACACACACACACACAACACACACACACACCACACACACAATAATGTGCTTCCTGTTTTAATCTAAGTTTATTTTTTTATCTTTTTTTTTTTTTTACAAATATTTTCAAAGCTTCACACTTAATCCATATTTCTTCGTTTTATATAGAAATTAGATACTATGAGAAAACTATACTAGGAAGTTCAGATTCTTGAAAAAAATAGATAAAAAAATAAATAATTAATACAAAAGGCAGTTGCTTGCATAAAATCGAAAAAATAGAGAAAAAAGTGTGATTGAATTAAGGAAATGGAATAAATATTTTTTTTTTTACCATAAGTTTCCACTGATAACTTTTATTAATGAATTATGGAGAGACATGTATGAATTAAGGAGTTAAGAAAGATACATATTGATTCATTACAGTAATTATAATTATTGCCATCATTATTACTTACAAATGTGATTGATGATGTTTATGTTGCTGTGATTAGATATATTCAAATTATATGTAACATTGATATGATTATGATGGTGATGATGATGATTGTTATTATTATTGTTATTATCATTATTATTATTGTTATTGTTGTTGTTATTATTATTATTACTATTTTATTTTATTATTGTTGTTTGTTGTTATTATAATCTTTATTATTGTTGTTATTATAATTATTAATATAATTATAATTATTATTATTATCATTATTATTATCATCATTGTTATTATTGTTACCAACACTATTATCATGGTCATTATCATCATCATTATCATCATTATCGTTATCGTATTATGAGTTTAATATTGTCACTATTATTATTATCAGTTTTTTTTTTAATTATTATAATCTTTGATATTACTATCACTGTTGTTACCATCATTATCACCACCGCCATCATTACCATTTTCACAACTATAAGCGAAATCATTGCCAGTACCTCACGCACCACCCAAGGGCACCCCGACCCGCCCGCATGCCCATGCCCCAGTGCCAAAACAGTGCCGGAAGTGACCGATTCCCCGGCGGTCATCCGCGAGTAGAAGAGAGTGCCAGAGGTATCTCACTCGCACGATATGACTTTATCCTCAATTTCCCACGAGTGCCAAATGCCTGCTGCGAGTGCCACTGGTTGTAGAGTCAGCTGGTGCCAATTATTGTGAGTGACAGACGTCTGTGATTGGCTTTCGGGAAATTATTGAGGGGAGGGGAGGGGGGAGGAAAGGAAAGGGGTGGGGGGAGAGGAGGAAGAGGGGGGAGGGGGAAGGGAGAGGAGGGAAAGGGAGGGGAGGGGAGAGGGGAGGGAGGGGAGAGGGAAGGAAAGGGGAGGAGAGAGGGAGGAAGAGGGAAGGGGGAAGGAGAGGGAGGAAGAGGGAGGGGGGAAAGGAGGGGAGGTGAGAGGGAAGGGGGAAGGAAAGGGGCGGGGAAGGGGGTTCAGTTATTGCGTGGGAGGGGAAAAGGGAGTGGAGGGGAGAGGGTAGAAGAGGGGAAGGGTAAGAGAGGAGGGATAGGATGGGATAGGATAGGGGAGGGAAAGGGGAAAGGGGGAAGAAGGGCACGTGCTTATTGGCAGTTGCATGTGTTTCCTGAGGTGGCACTTGGGTGGGGGGGGGGGGTGAGGGCAGGGGGATGGGAAGGAGTGCATTTTAGCAAGAATCCTCGTCTCTCCCCACCTCCCCATTTTAAAGGTGTTTCATTGGTCAGCCATATGGAGCTATAAGCGTGAACCAGATGTGTGTGTGTGTGTGTGTGTGTGTGTGTGTGTGTGTGTGTGTGGTGTGCGTGCGCGCGCGTGCGTGCGTGCGTGCGTGTGTTGTGTGTGGTGTGTGTGTGTGTGTGTGTATGTGTATGTAATATATAAGCACACTCACACAGACACAAAGTAACAATCACGTGACCCGCCGACCGCCTCGCCCCCCGAAGCCTCTGCGGGAAAGTCAGAAGAGCTTCAGACGAATCGCAGCCACAGTGGGGGCGGGAGAGGGCGAGGGCGGCGAGGGCGGGCGGGAGCGGGCGGGGCGGGCGGGAGCGGGCGAGGGCGGGCGGGAGCGGGGGGGCGGGCGGGAGAGGGCGAGGGCGGGCGGGGAGAGGGCGGGAGAGGGGGGGAGGGCGAGGGCGGGCGGGAGAGGGCGGGAGCGGGCGGAAGCGAGAGGGCGGGCGGAGGCGGGGCGGGGGCGGGGGGGGGCGAGGGCGGCGGGAGAGGGCGCGCTGCCACAGACAACACACAGACAGTCATTATCGTCGGGGAGTTCTCATGCCCGCCCGTGATGCGTGAGATGTCTGTCCGTGGGCGTAAGATGAGCCCGTGTGCGTGTGTGTGTGTGTGTGTGTGTGTGTGTGTGTGTGTGTGTGTGGTGTGTGTGTGGTGTGTGTGTGTGTGTGTGTGTGTTGTGTGTGTGTGTGTGTGTGTGTGTGTGTGACTTCATTTGTGTGCGTAACTGAGTTGTGTGCAAATGAGTTAGTGTGCAAGTGAGTTAATGTGTGTGTGTGTGTTTGCGTGTGTGCAAGTGAGTTAGTTTCTATGTATGTGTGAGTAACTTCGTGTGTGTGTGTTTCAGATGAGTAGTGTGTGTGTGTGTAAGTGTGTGTTTGGCTGTGTGCGTATGAGTGAGTAACTTTGCCTGTGCTTGTGCACATGGTAGTGTGAGTGTAAGTGCGTGTGGTCTGCGTGCGTGCGGGCTGTGTGTTGTTGTGCGGTGAATTTACGAGTGGCTGTTTATCGGAGCGAGATAGCCACGAGAGCGGGGTACTAGAAGGACAAGGGCGTGAAGGGGATGGAGGGAGGGAAGAAGAGAGGAGAGGAGGAAGAAGAAGAGGAGAGGAGAGGAGGAGGAGGAGGGAGGAGAGGAGGAGTCGTAGAGGGGAGGAGGAGGAGGAGATGGAAGAAGAGAAGAGAAGAAGAAGAGGGGGGAGGAGGAGTGGAGGAGAAGGAGGATGGAGGAAGGAGTGGAGGAATGGAGGAAAGGAGTGGAGGAGGAGGAGGATGAGTGGAGAGAGAGGAGGAGAAGAAAAAGAGGAGGAGGAGGAGTAACGAAGAATAAGAAAGGAAAGTGAAGAATCGATGGAAAAAAGGAAGAGAAAGGAAAAGAAAAGATTGAGAAGTAAAAGAGGTGAAGAGGTGTGGGTGGGGAAGGAGGTGCCGAAGGGAGGACAAGTAAAAGGAGGGAGGGAAAGAGAGGAGCAAGAAAGGAGGGTAAGAAGGAGATGGAGAAAGAAAGGGAAGAAAGGGAGAAAAAAGAATGCGAAGAAATAAAAGGAGACGGAGAAAAGGGGAGAAAGAGGAGAAATGGAGAATGGAGAAATACACTGAATATAAGTAGAGCACGGAAGAGAGAAGAGGGAAAGAACGAGAGACAAACACGAAAATGGAAAAAATACCTGACACAGGTACAGTCACCTCAAGAAGTTCTTTTACCTCCCAGAAGCGCGTGCAACAGAATGCATACTGGCAAGCAATATCATGCAAACTTGAATTAAAACACCGCAGAGTACAGTGACATTTTTTTTTCTTATTTGGCAACCTTTTTTTAACTACTTTTTTGCAATTGTGCTTTCATTATTATTGTTATTATTATAATTTATTTATTTATTTATTGCTGCAAATATGGATCAAAACCCTTTTCTAACTACTTTTTTCGCAATTGTACCTTCATGAATTTTCTGCAAATAATTTCTTTTGCAACTGGACATTAAAAAAAACGTCCCTTTCCATAATCTCTTTAATGAGCCACTTTAACTAGCCGTTCATGAGCCACTTAACTAGCCAAAGATGGGGGGAGGGCGGCAGACTTAACCTCCCCCCCCCCCCTGACGGTAGCCCATCTTGGACTGGCTTTTACAAGAGACAGACTGACAGCCGAGGGGAAATATGATGAAAGACACGACGCTCGAATGACAAACTTTCTTTCTCTACGACTATCGCTTCTCCTCCTCCTTCTCTCCCATCACATTCGCCTCTTCCGACCTTCTTTACTTTTCTTCTCTTCCTTTTTTTTGACCTCTTCTGACCTTGTCTTTCTTCTTTATTTGACCTCTTCCTCTCCTCAATTTCCTCTCCGACCTTTCTCTCTCCCTCTCCTTTTTTTTTTTTTTTTTTTTTTTTAACCTCTTCCGACCTTGTCTTTCCACTTTCTTTGACTTCTTCCTCTCCTCTCTTTCCTCTCTCTTTGACCTCTTCCTCCCTCTCTTGACCCCTTCTTTCTCTCTTTCCTCTTCTTTGACCTCTTCCTTTCCTCTCTTTCCCCTCTTCTGTCTGTCCTCTCCTCTCCTCTCTGTTCTCTCCCTCCCCTCTCTTTCTCCCTTTTTCGTCTCTCCCGATCATCTTCTCTAATTTTTCCCTTCGCCTCTGCCCTTCTATTTCTTCACCTGATCTCTTCCCTATCCTTCCATTCTCTCTCTGTCTCTCTCCATCTTTTTCTCTCCGCCCTTATCCAGTCTCCCATCCGCCCTCTACCCATCCCCTCTCCTCTTCTGATCCATCGATATCCTTTTCCCTCTCCTCCCCTTCTTTTCCCCCTTTCTCCTTTCCCCTCTTACTCTCCTCCCCTTCTCCTGTCCAACTCCTCTCCTTCCCTTATCTTTCTTCTCTCCCTTCCCTCTTCTTCCCTTCTGCTTCCCCTTCCCTCTCTCCCCTTCTCCCTTATCTTTCTTCCTCTTTCTTCCCCTCTTCTTCCCGTTCATCTTTCCCTTTCCCAAATCCTCTCCCCTTCCAATCCCACTCCTCTTCCATCCCCATTCCATTTCCCCCACTCTCTCCTTTAATATCCGCGCCCCCGCTCCCTCACCGATATCCAACGACGACATAGCAAAACCCACCCTCTCCCTCCCCCCTCTACACTCCCCCGCACCCCCCAGACACTTCTTTCCCCATTCGCCCCCCACCCTGTCCCCTTCGCCCTCACCTCACGACATCACCGCGACATAGCAATACCACCCTCTCCCCCTCACAACCCCTCACTCCCCCGCACCACCCCACACCCCCAGGGACACTTCTTTCCCCCAACATCTAACACCCAGGTCAGAGGCGAGCTTGAGGCGGAGTCCAAGCACACAGAGCCTCCATTGTTTACGACCGCTGTATCCCCCTCCCCTCCTCCTCCCTTCTCCTCTCTTCCCTCTCTCTCACTCTCTTCCCCTCCTCTCCTCTCTTTCTCTCCCTCGCTTCTCCCTCTCTTTTCCCCTCACCTCTCACTCTCTTTCTCCTCCCTTCCCCTCACTCTGTCTTCCCCCTCTCTCCTTTTCCCCTTTCTTCTTCTCCATCTCTGCCTTTCCCATTTCCTCTCTCTTCCCATCCCTTCTTTTCTCCTTCTCTTCCGCTCCTCTCCCTCTCTTCCCCTCGCCTACCTTCTCCCTTTCTTCCCCTCCTACCCCTACCCTGTTTCACCCTTTCCTCTCCTCCCTTCTCCCTTTCCTCCCCTCCCTACCCCTACCCTCCCTTCTCCCTCTCTTCCCCTCCCTCCCCTTTATTTCTCCTCCGTCCTCCCACGCTGTATCACTCCCTCCCTTTCCCCCTTCTCTCCTCACCCTCCTCACTATCCCACCCACCCAGTCCTCCTGACCTGCCCGCGTGCTTTTTTCTGCTTGCATCTCGCTCTCACGTTTTATTTCTTCTTTTTTCTTTATCTGTTTTTTTTNAACGAATAAAGCAGAAAACATACGAAGTAGTTTTTTTTTTTTTTCTTCTTTTCTTATTCTTTTCCGTGATGTGTCAGTTTTCCCCTCTTTTGCCTTTGTTGTTCGTATGTGTTTGTTGTTGTTTTTCTTTTCATTCGTTCTATCTTTTTCTTTCTCGCTTTTCTCTCTTCTCTCGCGCTCTTTTTCTCTTTCTCTCTTCTCTCTCTCTCTCTCTCTCTCTCTCTCTCTCTCCTTCTCTCTCTCTTATTCATATATACTCTATATATATATATACTATATATATATATATAGAGAGAGAGAGAGAGAGGAGAGAGAGAGAGAGAGAGAGAGAGAGAGAGAGAGAGAGAGAGAGAGAGACGAGAGAAGAGAGGAGAGATGAGAGAGAAACGAGAGAGAGAAGAGAAAGAGAAACAGACAGCGAGAGACAGACAGAGACAAATCAACATCGACAAACAGACAGAGACAAAATAAAAATCCTTTCCACCAACAAAAATTTCCACACATCCCCTACCACACCAACCCCCCACCCCACACCCCCGCCCCCTCCCCTACCACACAGCCTCTCAGCACTACCATTGCCTCCGCCACAAGACCACCAACGGCTTATAGACAGGCCACTCAGCTGGGGTTTTATAAGGTCATAAACCAGTGCCGCGTGACCCCTGGAGGTGGCACTCCCTGTGTGGCACTGTTGGACCTAGGCTCTTGAGTTAGGAAGGGAGGGAGGGAGGGAGGGAGGGAGGAGAGGGAGGAGAGAGGGAGGCAGGGAGAGGAGAGAAGCAAGAGAGGCGAAGAGAGAGAGATGAGAGAGAGAGAGAAGACGAGAGAGAGAGAAGAGAGGGAGCAGAGAGAGACGAGAGAGAGAGAGAGAGAGAGAGGAAAACCGAAATGAAAAGACAAAGACGAACAGAGGGAAACAGACACTAATCAAGAATGATACATGAAAAATAGATAAATGAATGAATTAATTGAGTTGATAAATAGATAAATAAATAAAAAATATATATATAAATAGTAACATATCATCAGATAAATGATGAATGTATTGAGTAGATAAATAGATAAATAGATATGAAATATATATATATAGAGAGAGAGAGAGAGAGAGAGAGAGAGAGAGAGAGAGAGAGAGAGAGAGAGAGAGAGAGAGAGAGAGAGAGAGAGAAGAGAGAGAGAGAGAGAGAGAGAGAGAGAGAGAGAGAGAGAGACAGAGAGAGAGAGAGAGAGAGAGAGAGGAGAGAGAAGAGATAGAGAGAGAGAGAGAGAGAGAGAGAGAGAGAGAGATCAATAAATTAATAGATAAAATGCTCCAGAAAATATCCTCCTTATTTACGCCACCCTCGATAAGATACGCGTTTGTCCGTTCGTAAAAAAAAAAAAAAAAAAAAAAAAAAAAAAAAAAAAAAAAAAAAAAAGTTCAATAAGGACCCTTCTATTCTATAGATTCTTGTTAAGTGTTTCCTTATCTGTCGCTTGCCTGTTTTTTATCTGCACCTCCCCCTCTTCTTCTCCTTTATCTTCTTATTCTTTATCGTCTTCGTCTTCTTCAATTTTCTGCTTCTTCCTTTCGTTTTCTCTTTGTCTTTTTTGTATATTTTTCTTCTTTGATTTTCTTCGTCTTCTTTTTCTTTTTCTTCTTTTTCTTCTCCTTCCTATTCGTCGCCTTCCTCCTTTTCCTCTTCGTCTCCTTTGTTTGTTTGTTTGTTTTTCTTCTCTTCTCTCTCTTCTCATTCGTTTTCGTTTTCTTCATTTTCTTCTTTTCCTTCTTGTTTTTCTTTTTTTCTTCTTCTTCTTTTTTCTTCTTTCTTTCTTCTTCTTTCTTCTCCTTTTTTCTTCTTTTTTCTTCTTCTTCTTCTTTTTCTTCTCCTTCTTTTTTCTTCTTCTTTTTTCTTCTTCTTCTTAATATTATTCCTCTTCTTTTTCTTCTTCTTCTTTATCTTACATGTGTTATGTGTACCTTCTATGTATGGAGCTTCTAAAAAGAGAAGAATATCAGAAAATTGGAACCAATAAACATAAAGATAACATAAATGAAATGATGATGTTGATTGATGATAACTGTCATTATTGTTGTTATTATTACTGTTATTATTATTATCATTACTGATATTATTATTATTGTTATCATTGCTATTATTATTATTATTATTATTATTATTATTCTATTATTATATTATTAATCATCATCATTATGTTTATTATTATTATTGTTATCATTATTATATTATATTATTATTATTATCACTGTTGTTCTTATTAGTATTATTATCATTACTGTTATTATTATTATTGTTATCATTATCATTATTATTATTATTATTATTATTATTATTATATTATTATCATAATGATATTATTCATGATAACGATAACAAAAATAACAAAAATAACAGTAATGATGATAGTAATAACAATAATAAGACAATAACAATAATGACAAAAACAATAATAACAATACCTATAACAATATGCTACTACGAATAACAATCACAACAACAACACAAATAACAATTACCGTCACAGAGCCACGACTCACAACTGTCACGTGTTCTTGTCATAGTCATAATCTTATGACAACCTCACGGGTCACGTTCTTGGGGTTAAATTGCCTCTTGTCTCTCTTTTGTCTATGTCTGTCAGTTTGTATGTTCATGCGTTTATTGCTTTTGTTGTTGTTGTTATGATTTTTTTTTCTTATTTTGTTATTATTGGTGTTATTATTTTTATCATCATTATTATTGGTATTATTGTTATCGTTGATATTATATTTATCAACATTATTATTGATAACATTTTTATCTTTTTTATTGTTGTTGTTGTTATTGTCATTGTTATTTCGCTTTCATTATCATTATCATCACAACCATTATTGTTGTTATTATCATTGTTGCCGTTGTTGCTTTGTTATTCTTGTTATTATTGGTGTTTCTTTTATCTTTCTCTCTTTGTTATTCTTGTTATTATTGGTGTTTCTCTTTTATTTCTCTCTTTGTTTCTTGTTATTATTGGTTTCTTTTACCTTTCTCTCTTTCTTTTTCTTTTTTCTTTTTTTATTTTACTTTTCTTGTTGCTTTTACTGACTTTTCGGTGATTCTCATTTCCCTCTTTCGCTCCTTCGTCTGTCTCTACTCAGTTCCACTTCTTCCATCTTTCCTCCTACTTCCACCCCCCCCCCCCCCGTCTCCGCCCCCCTCTTTCACCGGTTTCAAACCTTCCACTCAAACTCCACATCACTTGTTTTTCCACTTTTTCCATTTCTTTTCTCTTCTTTCTTCCTTTTCTATCTCTCTTCCATCTTTTTTTTCTATACCTCCTTCTCCTTCTACCTTTCTCCCATTTACCTTTTTTGGCCTTCCAACATTTCCTTTCTACCCTTCTTTTCCATTCCTTTCCACCCTTCCACCTTTTCCATCCCCTTCCACATACGCTCGGTAACTCTTCCCACCCTTCCACCCTTCAACCCATCTACACCTTTCATCCCTTCCACCCTTCCACCTCTTCCACCACCTACCC
>NW_020868385.1:121673-136673 GCF_003789085.1 Penaeus vannamei
TGAGGAATGGAGGGGGAGAGGGAGACAGGTATGGGAGGGAGGGGGGAGGATAAGAGAAGGGGGGGGTTAAGCCAGAAGGAGCATGGGGCGGAGAGGGGAGGGGGAGGGGGAGGGAGATATTCAAATAGATACTTTTTATACCAAAATTAAAGAGAATAAAGAAATAACAGAATGACTTATATCAAAGAACATGATAACTAATATTTACATTCATTATCTTTTTTATCTCTCTCTCTCTTCATCAAGACATTATTCTCAAATTGTGTTTCTCATGAACAAGGACAAAAGCAAAATGTATTCTAGAAAATATAATAATTTATGCATAACAGCGTTAGTAACAGTAATAATTACAGAGTACATTTCTTTCAAAATTTCTTCAACGAAAGACACTCACATATGTAAATAAATATATGAATCCATTAATAACTAAGAATGAATGTGTGTGTTATGCATATATATATGATATATATATATATATATATATATATATATATATATATATATATATATATACTATATATATATATATATATATATATATATATATATATATATATATATATATATATATATATATATATTATATATATATATATATATATATATATTATATATATATATACATATACATATATATATAGATAGATAGATACATGCATACATATACATACACACACATACAGACGTCCGTGCTGTCCATGTGCACAGCCGCCCCCGCCCCCCCCCCCCCGCCCCCGTCCCCGTGGCTTCGGGTCGTGAAGCAAAGAGCAGTCATTATTTCCTTGCCGTCGACAGTCTCAGTCAGTTCAGTCGCTTTCGGACATTTTATTGCTGGAGATTTCCGTCGGCCATTCGTAATTAATGCTGGTGGCTTGCCAAACCGGCGCTGGCTTGGGACGCTACATGCTGGTTTGTACCTGGCGGTGGCTTTTCTCGCTCTACCTCTTTCTCTCTTTCTCTTTCTCTCTCTCTCTCTCTTCTCTCTCTCTCTCTCTCTCTCTCTCTCTCTCTCTCTCTCTCTCTCACTCATTCACTTCACTCTCTCTCTCACTCTCTATCTATCTATCTATCTATCTATTATCTATTCATTTATCTATCTGCCTATCTGTCTGTCTGTCTTTCCTTGTATCTCTCGTTTCTGCATGTCTTTTCATCTCTCTTGTTTTCTGTCTCTCTTTATCTCATATCTTCTCCTCAGCTCTTTATATATATACACTTATCTCGAATATCTTTCTCTCTTTATCTCTCTCATTCTTTCGCATACCATTCTCTCTTCTCGTTTACCTCTCTATGCTTCTCTCATCATCTCTCTCTCTCTCATGTACATCTCTCTCTTTCTCTCGTTTATCTCTCTCTGCTTCTCTCCCATCTCTCTCTTTCCATGCATATTTATCTCTTTCTCTCGCTTATCTCTCTCTTTCGCTTATTTCTCTTTCTCTCGCTCATATTCCTGTCTTTCGTAAATGTCTCTTTTCTTCGCTTATCTTTCTCTCTTTCGTACATGTCTCTCTTTCTCTCGCAGTTTGTCTACCTTTGTTGTAGTCTGATAATAAGTACACACACGGACGACACACACACACACACAACACACACACACACAGCACACAACACACACACGCCACACACACACACACACACAGCACACACACACACACACACACACACACACACACACACACACACACACACACACACACACACACACACACACACACACACACACACACAACACACACACACACACACACACAACACACACACACCACGCACACACACACATACACACACACGCCCACACACACACACACACATACGCTATATATATATACGTGTGTGTGTGTGTGTGTGTGTATCAAGATGTGACTGAATTAATAAATAGACGAGACACTCCATCAGCTAAGGGCAACGCAGCGGGAAAAGTCCGCCTAGTCAAATAACCGCCAAACCGAGCTAACAAAACCCTTCTTTTTCTTCTTCTTCTCCTTATTTTTGTTTTCTTCTCCTTTTTTCTTTTTCTTTCTTTTTTTTCTTTTTCTTCTTCGTGTTTTTCTTTTTTCTTCTTTTTTTTTTCTTCATCCATCTTCTTCTATTCCCTCTTCATCTTCTTCTCCTTCTATTCCCTCTTCATCTTCTTTTCTTCTATTCCCTTCTCATTTCTTCTCTTCTATTTCTTCTTCACATCTTCATCTTCTCCTTCTCCCATCTTCTCTTCCTTCTTCTCCTCCTTCTTCTATTTCTCTCTCTCTCTTTTTTCTTCAAGCTCACCGCTACCTCTGGGACACCGAAGAGCTTCTATATCATTCTCTCGTCTTGTAATTTTCAGCTCCTTAAGGCCCGGTTAAGTCCTGGGTCGAGGATGTGAATTGCCTGGAAGCAGACGGATCGGGTGCTTGGCGGCTTGGGCCTGCGGGAGAGGGGGGTGGGAGGGGGGAGGGGGAGAGGAGGGAGGGAGGGAGGAGGGAGGGAGGGAGGGGAGAGGGTTAGGAGGGTGGAAGGAGGGGGGAGGGAAGAGGGTTAGGGAGGGTGGAAGGAGGGGGGAGGGAGGGAGGGGAAGGGAGAGGGATAGGGAGGGTGGAAGGAGGGGGGAGAGGAGAGGGAGGGAGGGGAGGGTTAGGGAGGGTGGAAGGAGGGGGGAGGGAGGGAGGGAGGGGAGGGGTTGAGAGGAGGAGGAGGGTGAGGGGAGAGTTAGAGGGGAGAGGAGGAAGAAAGGGGGAGAAGGGTTAGAGAGGGAGGGGTAGGGAGGAGTGGGTGAGGAAGAGGAGGGAAGGAAGAGGGCGAGGGGAACAGTGGGTGTCATGTAGGAAAGGAGAAGGGGGCATTTTTGGGGGAGGGAGTATGTGGAAGGGGAGAGGGAGGGGACGGTGGATGTGGGGGAAAGGAAGGGGGGTAATCGAAGCTTTAGTGTAAGTGTTTGTGTGTGTGTGAGTGTGTGCGTGTGCGTGTGTGTGTATGTGTGTGAGTGTATGCGTGAGTGTGTGTGTATGTGTGTGTTCGTCTGTCTGTCCGTTCCTGTATCTATGTGCGTCTGCAATTTAGTATTCGAGTCTATGTTCATGCGTTCATGTTTGGGTACTTATGCCTGTGTACATTTCAGTGCATCTTTGCGTGCTTGCGTGTATGTGTGTACTCCATTCCCCATACCACTCCGACACCACCTACCCTCCTCTGTACCATTGTGTACCATACTGGATTTTCCTACTGGCTTATTTACCTGTCATGCCAGCTGAACATACCGGCATAGTATACCAGTTTAGCATACCAGCTTAGCATACCACCTCTGCCAGCTTAACATACTAGTACCAGTCCAAAATACTGACATAGCATACCGCCCATATGGAGTATACGACCACATACCATCTTAGCATACCAGCTCGACATACCAGCCCAAACCACCGACATAGCATACCACTTTCACATACCAGCTTAACATACCAACTCAACATACCAGCCCAACATGCCGACATAGCACACCACTTCAACATGCCATTGCAACTTACCCCCCTTAGCATACCAGTATAGCATACCGACATAGCACACCAACCCAGCATACCACCTCAACGTACCAGCATAGCATACCAGCCAGCATACACTTCAACATACCAACTAGCATACACTTCAACATACCAATAAAGCATACTACTCCAACATACCAGTATAGCATACCAGCCCAGCATACCACCTCAACATATCACCATAGCATACCACCTTAAAATACGAACATAGCATACCAGCCCAGCATACCACCTCAACATATCACCATAGCATACCACCTCAAAATACCAACATAGCATATCAGCTCAGCATGCCAGAATAGCATACCGACATAGCGCACCGATGTAGCGTGGCGTGGCGTGTGGCGCGGCTGCGATGGCGTGCAGCGGCGTGGTCCGCCCCAGTAGTTCGGTCGCCACAACCCTTCACAACCAGTCACTTCACCACACGACATCTACCACAGCCGTCGTAATTAAATGAGCTAATTAGCAGGCTGGTCAGGAATGAAAAAAAGAATGTGTATGTATGTGTATGTATCTTCTCTCTAAGTCTGTGACCGCGTAGTAATAATGGTGTTATTATGCCATTTCGTATGCCAATAACGAGACTAGTTTTTTTTTTTTCGTTTTCTGTTTTGTTTTTCGGAAGGGGGGACTGTAATTGTTTTTTTGTGGTCAGTCCCTTATCATATTTTGTTCCCTTATGGCGATCCTTATACCCTATACCTCATAATTTACAAGGGTAACGTGTCCATATGGCATTCTATTTTTACGTCCGCTCATATGTCAATGCATGACTGATTTGAGTTCGTACCTCATCGTGCGATATGGGGATAACGGCGAACATCAATTTTTAATATTCAGATTTAAATAATGAATTAGTGAAATAAGATGCAACAACCTGCAAAACAGAGCAACAACCAGTCAACCATACCTAAGCAACCACTTGTTTGCACTATCGAGAACTCTTCTAGAAGGAAAATCACTTGACCATTAAGGGCACGTGGACATTATGCTCATTGCAGGGCCTCCCCCTCCCTTCCTCCCTCCTTCCTAGAGCACCTACCATTTCAATTATGCTCACTCAAGGGCACCTTTGCGTGTTGTCGAGTGAATTATGTAATTAATTGTGGAATTTCTCTTTGTATCATTTTTCATTGCATATTATTATCGGCAAAGCTAACCTTTATATGTATGTGTCTCTGGGCGAAATGGATTCTTAAACGTAAAAGAGGCGAGAAGGGTGAGAGAGAGAGAGAGAGAGAGAGAGAGAGAGAGAGAGAGAGAGAGAGAGAGAGAGAAGAGAGAAGAGAGAGAGACAGAAAAAAAGCCACTGAACAAAAAAAAACGCACGGCCATCCAAACCAATGAAGAGAGACCCAAAAACAAAACGATAAATAATCATGAACGAAGAAAAAAAAAACGATAACCAACAGAAAAAAAATAAAAACGACTCGAAATACCTATCACAACAAAAAAAAAATCAACTAAAATACAAAACTCAAAAACACACCAAAACAATAAATAAATGAATGAAAAAATATATGAAAAAATGAATAAAACTTCAAACGCAGAATAAATATGTAAATAACAGCAACTCGGAATTAATTAGTCGAAGAGGCGTGGCAACCTTATAATGGGAGTGCTGTCTAACCTAAACTCGTGTCAGTGTACAGTTGGGGGACGAAATTACACACACTTTGCGGTCGTCGATATGGGCATAGAAGTCGTTCTGGGACTGTTCAGAACGTCAGTTGGTGTGTACGTGGTTGGACATGGCATGTCACGTTAGGCTGGGTAGCTAGCATGCACGTGGTTGGCTTGGTAGTGGTATGAACAACTAGTTTATATTCACGATGTTAGGCTTGGTTGTATGGTCTAAACGGTAGCTGCATGCACTGGTTGGGCTTGGTAGTGTGGTATGAACAACTAGTTTATATTCACGATGTTAGGCTTGGTTGTTTGGTCTAAACGGTAACTGACGTGCACGTCGTTGTCCTTGGTTGTATGGTATAAACAACTAGTTTGTGTTCGTGTGGTTGAACTTGGTTGTATGGTATAAACAGCTAGTTTATATTCATGTGGTTAGATTTGGTTGTATGGTCATTACTATAGACATAAGCCGCTTAGTCTTGTACACTTCATAAGTCAACTATGGTCGTATTTCTACCCACGATTTTTTTAAAGTCACCCAGCGAATATAGTCGTACTTGCATGTCAGTAGGTCGTGCTAACCTGCAATATCCCTGGTCGCCCTGTACACCGTGGTCGTACAGTCCATATATCACCATTTAGTCATCCTATCCAGTTATTTTCCCCATACCCACGTATCCCAACCGTACTTCCACAATTCCAGCAGGTCGTGCTCACCAACAACACCCTTAGTCGTCCTGCAACGCCGTGGTCGTAAGTCGTTCGTGTAGTCGGGTCGTGCTCGTGTACCTTGGCCTTCGCCGGAGGTTCGTGTCGCCAGCCGTTAGCGTACCCTCGTTAGCAAGCCTTTAATTGCGGCACCGGTTGTTACCTGGGGAACTTGGTTTTATTTTTCTGTTATCGCTCTAGACATGCGTGACTGTCTTCTGTATTGGTTTGGAGACGCACTACACCACCAGGGCGGCACTGTAAATAGCTAGCTTGCACTGTAAATAACGTTTGTTGCACTAAACGTTTTTGTACTGTAAATAACGTTTGTTGCACTAAACGTTTTTGTACTGTAAATAACGTTTGTTGCACTGTAAATAAGGTTTCTTGCACTGTAAATAACATGTCTTGCACTGTAAGTAACATATATTGTACTGTATATAGCATATCTTGCACTATGAATAATATATATGGCACTGTAAATAGAATATAGTGCATTGTAAATTACATATCACACCGCAAATAACGTATCATGCACTGCAAATGACCGCACTCGCCGACGCCTCGAATCTCAAAACCCAGACTGTCATTTTCCTCCAAGAATTAAAACCCCGATTGGCAGCCTCGTTATCGCGCGCGCCAAGAAAAAAGGATAAAAGATAAAGAAAAAGTTGCCACATCAGACCACAACAGTCTGGACACTCCGCGCACACAAACCACCCGCAAAACACCGCTACTACCGGCGTTATTACTACCACTATTACGCAATTATACTATTACTATCATTTTCAGCTGCGTAAAAGTCAAGCAGCCCATGAAATTTGGCGGGAGAGACCGCAGGCTTCCACGGGGAGGGTCTCCTTGCCGTCCGCCCTCCCCCTGGCTCTTCCCTTCTTCCTCCCTCTCCCTGGCTCTTCCTTCTCTCCCCTCTCTTCCCTTCCCTTCTTCCCTCCTTGTCTCTCCTTGTTGCTCCTTCCTCCGGTCTTTTCTCTTTCTTTCTCCCTCCTTCCCGTCTAGTTTTTCCCCTCTCTCCTTCGCATTTGCCCTTCCCCTCTCCCTCCTTTCCCTCCCTTTCCGCCTTCCCCTCTCCCTCCTTTCCCCTCCCCTTCCCCCTTCCCCTCTCTCTCCTTTCCCTCCCATTCCCCCCTTCCCCTCCCTTCCTCCGTCCCATTCCCCTCCCTCTCCCTCCCCCTCCCTTCAAGCCTCCCCCCTCTCCCCTTCTTTGCCCTCCCCATTCCCCTCTCCCCCCCCCTTTTCCCTTCCTCCCTCCCTTCAGCCCTACCTCTCTCCCTTTCTGCCTCCCACTCCCCCCTTCCCTTCTTCCTCCCTCCCTTCAGCCTTCCCCTCTCCCTCCTTTCCCCTCCCATTCCCCCCCCCTCTCCCTCCTTTCCTCCCATTCCCCCCCTTCCCCCTCTCCTCCTTTCCCTCCCATCCCCCCCTTCCCCTCTTCCTCCCTCACTTCAGCCCTTCCCCTCTCCTCCTTTCCCTCCCATTCCCCTTCCCCTCTCCCTCCCTCCCTCCCTTCAGCCCTCCCCCTCTCCCTTCTTCCCTCCCATTCCCCTTCCCCCTCTCCCTTCCTCCCTTCAGCCTCCCCCTCTCCCTTCTTGCCCTCCCATTCCCCTCTTCCCCTCTTCCTCCCTCCCTTCAGCCCTTCCCTCTCCCTCCTTTCCCTCCCATTCCCCTCTCCCCTCCCTTCCCCCACCTCTTCTTCCACACGGAACTTTTGGACACTACGAGCATAATCAATTTTCCTGGAATTTTGCTGTTGGGGAATATTCATTTGGACAAATATGTTCGGTGTTCGTGGGAAGAAATTTAGCCTGGGAAATATTTGCATTCAAGATATATGTATAAGTAAATGTATATCTACTTTTTTTTTTTTTTTTTTTTTTTTTCTTTTCCTCTCCCTATTCGAGAAAAAAAGAGTTGCATGCAGTTAATAGCATATTTACACAGGCAGATGTAATAAACCACCACATAACACTGGATTAAAAAGAATGTATTTATATCCTTTTTTTTACGAGAATTATACCATGTAAAAACCTATGTGAGATTATTTATTATCTGCTTGCTTGCAGGGTATCTTTTAGTAATGTGAAAAGACATATCTTTATTTCTCTCTAAAAGAATGTAACTTTGCTGAGAGTGGAAGGGAGGGAGAGAGGCAGAGGAAAGAGAGAGAGAGAGGGAGGGAGAAAGAAAAGAGAGAAGGGGTGGAGGGAGAGAGAGAGAGAAAGGGGGGAAGGAGCGTGCGCATAACATTTTTGATTTTTATAATATTTGGATACAGTTGCGTATATATATATATATATATATATATATTATATATATATATATATATAGTATATATATGATATATATATATATATGTATATATATATATATATATATATATGTATATTATATATATATATATATATATATATATATATGGTATATATATATATATATATGTATATATATATATATATATATATATATATATATATATATATATATATGTATGTATATATATGTATATATATATATATATATATATTTTACCCCTTCTGTGTTAGCAAATAGCTTTAAAAAGACAGAAAGAGAGAGAAAGAATACATTATATCATACGTATACACTAACTATATAAAAAGATGATAATGATGATAATGATGAAGTGGAGAAGATTCATGATCTTAATGAGGAGGAGAAAGAGGATTATGATAGATCAACAGAAAAATACAATTTATTAATATCAAGTTTATCAAACATCAAAATCTGGAATCAAAACGGGTTTCCTTAAAGTTGTAAAAAAATGTATTTCCTATGAATGACAGTCATGGATTCGAAACCTTTTTCTTTCCAATGTTGGTGTGCGATTCGGCATAATTATATCATTTATACAGATATATTTGCGTCAGTCAGTCAGTATGTCACGTATACAAATCATTTCTGGGGAGGATTAGGATTAGATATCATTAAAGGCTATATTGCCGGTTATAATTTTTTTAACGACAAATGCTCTATACATAATTCATGTTACTTATAATGATTACTATAAATGTTATGAAAGATCTCATGACGTTTCTACATTTTGTAACGGCACATGCTACTTCCATAATTCATAATCCTTATAGTAATTACTTTAATAAACACGATATCACCAGTACGTATATATAGTACATGAATCTTCATCATAATACTTACTTACGTACTTACTTTTTCATAGACGAACGAAACTTATGCGAAACCGGAAATTCCACTGAACCGGTTTCTAAGCAAAGGAGATTACAATTAACACAGGGGATCGAAACCTACATCCGCATTAAAACCGAATGACGTGCCAAGGTAATGAGTCTGCGCCATCAAATATTCAATGACCAAATGCCTTGTATTTTTTTGTTTTACCTTATCCCTTCTGTGTTAGGAAATAGCTTAAAATAAACAGATAGTCACACACACACATATACGCGGAAAGACAGACACAGAGAGACAGAGAGACAGACAGGCAGAGAGAGAGAATAGAAAGAGAGAGAGAGAACAGAAGAAAGAAAAGAAGTATCCCCACACGGTAAAAATCAAATATGTAAATCTTGCGCGCGGCAACACCCTTCAGTCAGCCAAACTTTCCCGCCAAAAAAAAAGAAAGAAAAAAAACGTATCTTTTGTATTCCTTCTACGCCACCCCGGTGTTTTAATCAAGATGAAGATTACCCTAATCAAACACAACCGAACCCCAAATCACCTCTTCCTCTTAGGGGGGAGAGGGGGGGGCGAACCACAACCTCTTGATGACCCAATTAGTGACTCCGAACAAAAATGTGTCACCTGACTGTCATCGCCGCCGCTGTCACGCAAAGCAAATCTCATTGGCTCTGACCGTTGATGACGTCACTCCTTAGGTGGGATTCCTGTTGGTTGTTGTTACTTATGGATGTTATTATCGGTGAGTGGAGGCTAGTTGGCTAGTTTGGCTATTTTGGCGATTATTTTCCCGCCAAGGAGATTGTCGTGTCTTTGAGTGCTGGGGAGGAAGGGAGGGAGGGGGAAGGGGGAGGAGGAGGCGAGGGAAGAGGAAAGGGGAGGTGGGGAAGGAGGAGGAGGAGGAGGGGGGGAAGGGATGGGAGGAAAAAAGGAGAAGGGGGGGTTAAAGGAATAGGTATAGTGGTTTGGTTATTTCTATTTTATTTGTTTTATTTATTTAACTAAAAGTATGTATATGTGCTATCGATTGCTAAAAGTCTTTAAAAAATATATATGTATTTCATTTATTAATGTATCCTGTTAACAAACCAGTTATTGATTTTCTTTCGTCAAAATCAATGCTCTGCAAACAACAAATGTACCTTTTTCCTCCTTTTGTGCCCTGCTCTTTTTATCTTTTTATTTTTTCTTTCTTTTTTCATTTAAAGAAATAATATCGTGACACAGTCTCTCATTCGTGGCTTATCTGGTGGTTCATAAATTGAATCCTGCTTTGTGGTGTGTGGCTTGCTCCCCTCCCCTTCCCCTCCCCATCCCTCCCTCTCCCCCTCCCACCCTGCTTCTCCTCCCTGGCCTTACCCCTCCTTCCCTCTTTCCTGCCTTCCCCTCTCCTTTTCTTCCTCATTTCTTCTTTTCCTCTTCTCTCCTACCTTCCCTCTCTCTTTCCCTCCCCTCCTTTCCCCTTCGTCCCCCCCCCCTTCTACTTTCTATTTCCTTTCTTTTTTCCCTCCCACCCCTTTCCCCTTCTACCCTTCCCCCCTTCCTCTTCCTCCTGCCCTTTCCCTTCTCTTCCTTCCCCTCCCCTGTTCTTCCTTCCTCTTCTAGCCCCCTTCCTCCTGTCCTCCCCTCTTCCCTTCCTCCCTCCCCTGTTCTCCTCCCCTCCTCTTCCCTCTTCTCCCTTCCCTTTACCCCTCCCCTGTTCTTCCTCCTCTTCTACCCCCCTTCCCTTTCCCCTCCCCCTTCCCTTCTTTCCCCCTTCCCCTCCCCCTTGTCCTCAGGATAACAGAGCGGCGGGCAAGGGGCGTGGCGACCCTGTTTAAGGGGGGAGGGGCCGCCCAGCCCTTGCCAATCAAATATTTAGTTGTTCGTGACACTCCTTTGTAATTTGGGCGTCTGGTGGCGGTCGGGTGTCTCAGTGGCGGTATTCCCCTCCCCTGCTCCCCCTTCCCCTCCCTCCCGCCCCCCTTCCCCTCCCTCCTGCACCCCTTCCCCTCCCACCTGCCCCCCTTCCCCTCCTTCTGTTCTCCATCCCCTCCCATGTTCTCCCTTCCCATCCCCATGTTCCCCTTCCCCTCCTTCTTCACCTGCTACCCTCCTTCCCCTCCCCATGTTCCCTTCCCCTCCTCTTACTCCTCTTCCCCTCCTGCTACCCCTTCCCCTCCCATGCACCCCCATCCGCTTCTCATTCTTTCTCCTTCCCACACGTCTCCCTCTCCTCTCTCCCTCCGTCCTCCCACTATAACCTTCCTTCCCTTCCTCTCCCTCCCCCGCCCCCCCCCCCCCACCACCACAAAACTACCACCACCACGTCTACCTCCTCGCCACAAGCTACCAATGCCTCCTCCCTCCCTCCCTTACCTACCAACCAGCCTGAGACCATAAACCACAACCCATAAACCACCACAACCTCTCCCTACCACAAAATACCATCCCTCACCCCCACCTTCCCTCCTTCCTTCCTCCCTTCTCTTTCCCTACCACTCAATCAGCCCCATCCCCCCTTCTCTCCCCCTCTTCCTCCCCTCCCCTTACCACTCTCATACCACAACCTCTCCCCTCCCCCTCTTATGTTGTGGTTGTTTAAGGAGGGTTGTAGGTCGGTGTGGTTGTATGGTCGGGTGATTGCGAATGGCACGGTGGTTGTCTGGTTGTTCTATCCGGGTAGTTTGTGGATGAGGTTGTTCGGTAGTTTAATATCAACGTTGTGGCTTGTGTAGTTTCGAGGTTGTATATGGTTATGGTCGTTTTATGTGGTGGTCTTTCAATGGTTTTATGTGAAGAGCCGTAATTAATTTATTATCTGTTGGTTTTTATGGTTTATTTAGAGTTAGTATGGCGGGGATAAAGAGATTTGTCAGAACTTCAAAGTGTGTTTCAGGACTTCAGTTAGTGTATGTTAGGGTTGGAAACTGTCAAAAAGATAATGATAATGATAGAATTAATTATTATTATTACTATTGTTATTGTTATTGTTGTTGTCATTATTGATATTGTTACTATTATTATCATTATTGTTATTATTATTGTTATTGTTGTCGTCAATATTGATATTGTTACTATTATTATCATTATTGTTATTATTACTTTTTATTATTATTACCATCATCATCATCATAATTATCATCGTTATTGATATTGTTCTTATTCTCATTATAATACTACCATCGGCCATCACCACACCAACAATAACAACAGTGACTATAACGATAATAAAAAGATAAATAAAACCACGCTAATAACAAAGAGTAATAAAATTCAAAATTGCCTCCCCTCCCCAAAAAAAAAAAAAAAAAAAAAAAAACATTTATCACTACTGCGGTTTCTGGCGTGTGTGTCCATTGCAGATTGACAAGAGGCTGATAAAAATTGATAAAATTGCCTTTGGTTCGCCATAGTGAGTTATTTTAGCGTTTTATGGCTACTTAAAAATGCGTTGATCTGTATTCGTCATGCAGGCTTGTTAAAGTGCTTGTTTCTCTTGCTTTGGGGAGTTTGAAAAGGTAAGTGTGGCGTGTTAAATTTGTGTTAGATTTATAGTTTTTTGGGGGAGGTTAAATATAGGTTTTGGGAGCGGGAAGTTTAGGTTAAGTTCGCGCGGGTGTTGGCGGGAGAAGAAAGGGGGGGGAGGGGGGTTGTTTTGTTTTTGTTTGTTTCTTTGTTTCATGTTTCTTTGTTCTTTTGATTCGACTTTCTTTATTGTTAGTCTCTCTCTCTCTCTCTCTCTCTCTCTCTCTCTCTCTCTCTCTCTTCTCTCTCTCTCTCTCTCTCTCTCTCTCTCTCTCTCTCTCTCTCTCTCTCTCGCAAACAGTGGGTGGCCGATGATCAACAAACACACATACATACATCCACGCACGCTCACGTTCGTGCATGTGTACACTTTAAAGATAGAAAGAAGAAAAAATCGATGGAAAGCAAGGAGGAAAAGGTTAGGAACAAGCAGGTGTCGCCGCCGATCGAGTGACCGCAGGAAAACATGGGTCGAGACAAGGCGTGTGTGATTGCGTGTGCGTGCGTGTGTGTGTGTGTGTTTGCGTGCGTGTGTGTGTGTGTGTTTGCGTGCCGTTTGCGCGTGTGGTGTTGTGTTGTGTGTGTGTTGCGTGCGCGCGTGATTGCGTGCGTGTGTGTGTGTTTGCGCGCACGTGTCTTTTTATGTGTTTGTTTTTCGTGTGTTCTTTTTGTGTGCTTGTTTTTTGTAAATGTATCTTTGTGCTGTTTTCGTGTGCTTTTGTTTGTTTGCTTTGTGTGTCTTATGTGTGTCTTTTTGTGTTTTTTTTCTCTTTCTGTTTGTTTCTGTGCGTGTGTGTGTGTCTGTGTTGTACCTGTATATAATTTGTGTGCGCCGTCTTTTTGCGTCGGTGCGTTTATTCGTGTCCCGTGTGTGTGTGTGTAAACGTTTGTGCGTAAGCGTGATGGGGAACATGTGTCTGTCTTACTTATTTGTTTATTTATTTATTTATTTTTACTTATTTGTCTCTTTCTGTTCCTTTTCTATGACTGACTGTAATTTCAAAACATTATATCTTTAATGTCAAGGTAAAAAGATAAGCGAACTCTATATTCATGATGTTAAGACACTATATCAAATTATTCAGCGTCTTTTCGTACTTTATTTGCAAGGGTTGTGTGTGTTTGTGTGTATGTGTGTGCGTGTGTTTGTGTGAGAGAGAGTGTGGTGTGTGTGTGTGTGTGTGTGTGTGTGTGTGTGTGTATGTGTGTGTGTGTGTGTGTGTCGTGTGTGTGTGTGTGTGTGTGTGTGGTCGATGCTTCACTAGTGCTTGTGACTACGTGTGCGTGCTTGAGACAGGAAGACAGATACAAAGGCAGACACACAGAAAATAGATAGACGAACAGACAGACTGATCGACAGATACAGACATACATAAAAGGCCATTAAAGTTAAAAGAGGGATAATGCTCGTTAAAACGGGATATAGACACATAGGGATATATAAATGAATATGTATATGCGTGTGTGTGTTTGTGTTATGTGTACGAGTGTATATATGTATAGATACGTGTGTATGTATATTATTTATAGTATAAATGTATGTATATATTATGTAGGAAGAGAGCGACGGGACAGACCAACCGGAGCGGAAACCCTCGCAGCGGCCTTTGAACTTGGCGCCATAAAATCGATTCCTAACGACCTCGACTGCGACTGACGAAGAAGAAATAAAAGACATGAAATAAAAAATAAAACAAAAAACAGGTAAACAAACGAGGAACTGATGAACATAAACAGCCCCCCAAAAAAGAATAAAAAGAGAGAGAGAGAGAGAGAGGGAGAGAACACCCGCGCATGAGATGGCCATAAAAGTCGGCTCCTCTGTGCGCTTCCCGACAGGCAATTGTTTTATAGGCGGGAAAACCTGCCGCCTAAATGCTACTGATTGGGAAATGATTGGAAATGCTGTTCGATTCTCGCTTTGATGGCTTTATTTGACGTGTTGGTGGCCGCGGCGGTGACTTCACACATGCGGAAAGGGATAGAGAGGGGGAATAACGTGACAGAGGAGGAAAGAGGAAGAGGAAATGGGTGGGAAGAAGGGGAGTAGGTGGAGGTGGAGGGAGGGAGGTAGGAGGAGAAAGGAGAGAGAGGGAGAAGAAATAGGAGGTGGAGAGAAATTAGGAAGAGTAGGAGGAGACGGAGAGAAAATAAGAGGGAATAAGGGGGGGAAGTGGAAGGAGAGAAAGAAGTAGGAGGAGGAAAGGGAGGGGTGAGGTGGAGGAGAGAGAAGGAGCAGGAGGAGAAGAGGGAGAGAGAGGGTAAAAGATAGAGGCAAGGATGAGGAAGAGGAAATGGATGGGAAGAATTGAAGAAAGTGGAGGTGGGAGGAGGAGGAGGAGAGAAAGAGGAAGACGAAATGAGTGGGAGGAAAGATAGGAGCAGGAAGGAGAGAGAGGTAGGAGGAGGAGGAGGAGGAGAGAGAGAAGAAATGGGAGAGGAATGGAGAAGGAGAGTT
>NW_020868385.1:144173-149173 GCF_003789085.1 Penaeus vannamei
GCGTATGGGTGAACATGAGAATAAGCGTGTGGTGAGCATGAAGGTGAGCGTGTGCTGGGCGTGAGGTGGGGTATGCGGTGGGCGTGAGGGTTTGCATGCGGTGAGCGTGCGGCGGGCGTGAGGGTGGGCGTGGGTGATCAGGGGCGGCCGGGAGCTAATGAAGGGCCGCCCGTGTACCATTACAGCGAAGGGGGGCTCGCTGTAATTAATATTATATTATATGTTGTATTCCCTTCTGGTGTTCCTCCTCTGGGTTACGTGGAGTGTGTTATGTGCTATTTTTTATTTATTTATTTGTCTTTTTTTATTTATTTGTTTATTTTTTCATTCTTTATTTATTTACTTATTTATTTGTTGTTTGTTTGTTTGTTTGTTTGTTTCTTATTCATTTATTTATCTATTGATTTATTTATCTATTTACCTTATTTTCTTTTTCTTTCTTTCTTTTTTTCTTTCTTTTACTTTCATTCTTTCTCTCTCTGTGTTTCTTTCGTTCGTCTGTTTATTTGTCTATTTGTTGTTTTGTCGTCGTTTTCTCTATTAGTTTTCTTGTTTATATATTTTTTCTGGTTTTATTTTCTACGGGTTTTCTATCTGCTCATGTTAGCGATCTATCTTATTATCTATCAATCATTCTATCTAATTCTTCTTGTTTATCAGCATTTCCCTCTCTATGCTTGTGTGTGTGTGTTATGCATGCGCTCGTGTGCGTGCGTGAGCGTATGTATGTGTGCGTGCGGGTATCAACTAATGTTTAATACGATTTATGGTCATATTTCTGCCTTTAGCATGTGTGTATACATGTGCTTCTGTGCGTGTCTATGTATGTATGTATGTTTGCGTATGTGTATGTGCATGTTTGTGTTGTGTGTGTGTGTGTGTGTGTGTGTGTGTGTGTGTGTGTGTGTGTGTGGTGTGTGTGTTGTGTGTGTGTGTGTGTGTGTGTGTGTGTGTGTGTGTTTGTGTGTGTGTTTGTGTGTATGTGTGTGTGTGTGTGTGCATCCCTAACAGTATAATACGAAGCCTGATCATATTTCTTCCTTTATCACGTGTATATATACACGTGTTTGCGTGTGTGCACCCGCGCATGTGTGTATGTGTGGGCGTGCGTGCGTTTATCCACTACAGTTTAATACGACTTATGATCATATTCCCGCCGTTATCAAACCACAAACACGATTCATCCTCTTATCATCCAATAATTCACTAATCCCGCCCTTAAGACAATCGGTCGTTAGATCTAAAATACCTTCCGCGCCATCCCAGCTTGAGAGCTCCTCACTCATTGGATGATATCTAATCCTTATGAAGCAATCTCGGCCAATCGCATTCCAGTATATCATTTCGAGTCATAAATCTCGATTATAACTGGCTGGCCGTTTATCATCCCGCTGTGTCACCGCCAATCAGCGGCCGTAATCACAATGCTTATTTTCACCGAGTAACTCAAACTGACTATTAGCTTCCCCGTGTTCTTTTGTTGTTTTTTCTTCTTTTTTCCCCTGTCTGTGTAAAATGCCAGAGAAGATATGCCGCCTGGAAGAAGAGAGAGAGGGAGAGGAGAGGAGAGGGAGAGAGAGGAGAGGAGAGGAGAGGGAGAGGGGAGAGAGAGAGAGGGAGAGAGAGAGAGAGAGAGAGAGAGAGAGAGAGAGAGAGAGAGAGAGAGAGAGAGAGAGAGAGAGAAAGAAATGAAGAGGAAGAATGGGGTTGCAAGATAGGTTTAGAGAGAGAGAAAATAAAAGAAAAGACGAGAACCAATAAAAGAGAACAAAAATAAAAAGCACCCCCCCCCCCCGGCCAAAAAAACAAAACCCTAAAAGCGAAACACACAAAATAAAAACACACACTCGCAGCTTGTATTCCTGTTGTTTATTGGGTCATTTGATAAAAGTTAGCTGAGTAATGTAATGTGCGTGTTTGGCGGGAATCCGTTGTGTGTAATGGCGGCAGGTCGATGCGTAACGAGGCTGTTGTCACTGAACTGCTTATGGTATTATTTCCTCTGTCTCTCAAATATTCATTTATCTCACAATCTTTTTTTTTTTCCTTTTTTTCTCTCGCTCTTTTTTTTTTTTTTTTTTTGGAGAGAGAGAGAGAGAGAGAGTCGGGGTTGGTGGGTTTATTGTTGGTTTAATGTGTTTGGTTGAATTTTTATTATTATTATTATTATTCATTTATTTTTCATTTTTTTCTATCATATTCATTTAGGAGGGAGAGATTGGCAGGGGGATTTATTGGACTTTTTTTTTTTAGATATTGTTTTATCATCAGTGTTCATTCTTATTCTTGCCCTTGTCTTTATGCATATTCTTATTCTTGTTTATGTTCATATTCTTAATCTTATCCTTCTGCATATTCTTATTCTTGTTCATGTTCATATTCTTAATCTTATCCTTATTCTTCTTTCTATTCATTTTATATTCTTATTCTTAAGTCCATTCTCGTTTACATTCTTATTCTTAATTATATTCTTGTTTTTTATTCTTATTCGTAATTATATTCCCATTTGTCTTCTAATATTTAGTAATTTTTTTCTATGAAATTAATGATGTATCACATATTTATTTCCCTTTTTTTCTTTTTTTTAGAGTATCTTTTATGTATTCATTCCTATTATTCTCGAATATTTGGTTATCCCACAACTTTTTTTTTTGAGGGGTGGGGTTGGTTGTGTTATTTGTTGTTATTTTTTTTAATTTGTCTTTGGTTGCGTTTTGTTTTATTTTTGTTCTTAATTCTTGTTCTTGTTCTTAATTCCTATTCTTGATTATTCTTAATTTTCATTCGTAATTTTATGGTTATACTTACATCTCGTATTTCTATTCTCATTGGTCCTCATTTTGAGACTTTTTTTTTCGTTTTTTTTTTGTGTGTGCTGTGTGTGTGTGTGTGTGTTGTGTGTGTGTGTGTGTGTGTGTGTGTGTGTGTGTGTGTGTGTGTGTGTGTGTGTGTGTGTGAGACCTGCATGTGGTTTCATTTTCTTTTTGCCGCATGACTCGGATTATCATTACCTTTCTTAGGCTATTCATTGTCATTGTTTTTATTATTCTTTTCTTCTCTTCTTTTTTGTGCGTGTTGGCTCGCGGTGGATATAATCTGACCTAAATCAAAAGTCACTAAAAGTCTTATTGTAATATTTTCTGCTTTAAATATTCATAAGCTGTTTTGTAGTTTGTTTGTTTTTTCTCTCTCTTTCCTTTCTTCTTTCCTTTTCGTTTCTTTTCTTTTCGTTTTTTTTTTTTTTTTTGGGGGGGGGTAAGAAGAGGAAAGGTGTTTCTGATTTGATTTGATTTTGTTTACTCATTATGAATATTTTCTTTTTTTCTAGATAAAAAGAGGAAGAGGAATTAGGCTTCTGGTTTAATGTATATTTTCCTTTATGTCTTTTTTCTTTTTTTTCTTTTTTTAAAGGCAGAGGCGTTGATTTCCATAATTATACTTCATATGTTCATATAAATCAAATATAAATGAATTGTGCTTTCTGGCAGTGAGCAGCGCGCGTAACGTTGACTAACCGACCCTGAGATTTAAAATTTTACTGTCATTCGTATTTAAGTCACGTAAGTCAGGGCTATTTAGGACACTGTTTTTCCTAAGTCAAGCACAAGGGTATTTGAACTTCAACTGGTCATTATATATAAAAAAGGAAAAAAAGAAACGCAAAACTTTTTTTTTACAATATTTTTTTTTCTTTTTCCTCTTCCTTTTTCACGTTTATTTTGCTTTTTTCATTTTTCATCAGTTTTTTTTGGCATATATTAATATCACCCACCCTAGCCCTGTATTTTTACCTTCGTAAAAAGGTATTTTTCCTTAATAGAAGAAGTGGTTTACCTTCGTTTTTTCCTTCACTTTATTTTCCTTTATTTTCGCACGCACAAACACAGACACACACACACACACACGCACGCACATACACATATACATCCATACATACAGACAGACACAAATATACATTTATATGCGAATAAATATCTTAATATTCATCTCCACATATATTTACTTTAGTCCCGTGTATTGCAGGCAGCAGCGGCTTCCCTTGGCTTGGTCGGCCCTTCCTCCACCCTCTCGAACACCTGCGTCCGGATCCGTTGACGGCGTCTTTAGCTTTGAAATATAATGGTGAGTTACGGTGTTTAGTTTATTACTTTGTTGTTTAATAGTTTATAGCGATAATGTTTTTATTAGGATTATTATTATTATTGATGTTATTATTATTTATTATTATTATTATTATTATTATTATATTATTATATTATCATTGGTATCAATATTATTATTATCATTGGTATCAATATCATTATTATCATTATTGTTATTATTGTTTTTATTCTTATTATTATCATTATCATTATCATCATTATTATTATCATTATTATTAGAACAGAAAGAAAGAAAAATATTCCCCTTCCATTATTCATATAGTCATTCTCATCTTTGTGTAATGTTGTGTGTGTGTGTGTGTGTGTGTGTGTGTGTGTGTGTGTGTGTGTGTGTGTGTGTGTGGAGTGTGTGCGTGTGTTCATGTGCATACAACACCCTTTATCACTACAATACCACAGAATAACTACCACCACAACAACAACAACGATGATGAATCTACTCCCCCCGCCCCTCCCACCGCCCCCTCCCTCCCCATCCTCTCTCTACCCACCCACACACCCGCCCACCCCAGCCCACCCCAGCCCACTGCCCACCCGCCCACCTTGTCTCCCGGGCGTGCTTCCAGACCGCCCGCAGAGATGAGCCGGGCTTTATGTCATGGGAAATGGGGTTGACATTCATCGGACGGTGGGCGTGCGTGGGCGTCGGGTCTTGCGTTTTGTCAGTGTTGTCATGTTGTGGCTTTTATCTTTGTTGTTGTTGTTCCTTGATGTTATGTTGTGGCTTTTTGTTGTTGTTGTTCCTTGATGTTTTCACTCGTCATATATATATGTATGTATGTATGTATGTATGTATAGAGGTATGTATGTATAGAGATATGTATGTATGTATAGAGG
>NW_020868385.1:151673-156673 GCF_003789085.1 Penaeus vannamei
CCCACCGCTGCCACCCAAAACCACCGCATGCCAGCAACCACCACCGCCGCCACCAGCTAGCTAGTCAACCACACACACCCGCGTGGCCCCTCTATGACCTGTTCGCACGCCACGCCTGCGTTTAAAACACTCGCGGGACCTGTCGTCTGTGCAGGGGTTGGGTGCTGGGGTGGGGGGGAGGGGAGGGTTAGAGGGTGGGTCTCTCTCTCTCTTTTTTTCTCCTTTATTTCTTTCCATCTTATTTTTTTTCTCTTCTTTCTCTTTCTTTCTTTCTTTCTCTTTCTTTCTCTCTTTCTCTCTCTCTCTTTCTCTCTTTCTATCTCTTATTCTCTCTCTGCCTTTCTCTCTTGTTTCTTTTCTTTTTTCATTTTGTTTTTTGTTATTTCTATCTTCACTCTCTCCTTATTATGTTAGTTTTTGCCTCTCTCTCTCTCTCTCTCTCTCTCTCCTCTCTCTCTCTCTCTCTCTCTCTCTCTCTCTCTCTCTCTCTCTCTCTCTCCTCTCTCTCTCTATCTATTCTTTATCTATCTCTATCTTTCCTGGTTTCTGATAGCTCTCTCTCTCTCTCTCTCTCTTCTCTTCTCCCTCTCTCTCTCTCCTCTCTCTTTCATTTCTGTTTCCCCTTTGCCCGCCCCCCTCCCTTTCGCCCCCTGAGAAATAAAGGGAGCGATCTTAGGGCAGCAAGAAGGGTTTAAGGTTTTAGGGTTTTAGGGTCGGGCCCGAGGGCATTAGGGTGAGTGAAGGCGACCGTCATGGAATGTGTTAGTACCTTGTTATCGGTGACAAATGGCACGAGGGGAAAGGGGGAGGGAGTAAGGAGAGGAGAGGGGAAGGGAGTAAGGAGAGGAGAGGGGAAGGGAGTAAGGAGGGAGAAGGGAAGGGAGTTAGGAGGGAGAGAGGGGGAGAGGGAAAGGAGTAAGACGGAGAGAGGGGAAGGGAGAAAGTGAGGGGAGAGGGAAAGGGAGTAAGGAGAGGAGAGAGGAAAGGAGTAAGATGGAGAGAGGGGAAAGGAGTAAGGAGGGGAGGTGGGAAGGGAGTAAGACGGAGAGAGGGGGAGGGAGTAAGGAGGGAGAGCGAAGAAGGGGGAGAAAGGATGGAAATGAAGAAGAGGGAGAGGGAGGAAACGAAGAAGGGGAAAGGGGAAAGAAATAGGAAGGAAAGAGAAGGGGAGGAGAGGCAAGGAAAGAGGGGAGAAGGGAGGCAATTGAGGAGAGGAGGGAAGGGGAGCAGGGAGAAGGGAAGGGAAAAAGTTACATATAATTTGCTGTCGTATTCGTTGCGCCTTCAATCTCCTTGTTTAAAGAGCCGGTGTAAGTGTGTGTCGTGTGTGTGTGTATCTTTGCGTGTGTGTGTCCGTGTATTTTTTTGTGTGTGTGCGCGTGTTCGTATGGATGTGTCTGTATGCGTGGTATGTATGTATATGTGTTTGTATGTGAAATGTGACTCTCGTTCTTACGCATATGTGTTTGTTCATCAAAAGATACATGTATTAACTATCATTATTATAGCAATTTTCTATCATTAATAATGTGAAGCTAAATAGTGCTAACAGCTTTACAATTAGATAATAAATCTTTATTTACACCGAATGATTAATATCGATATTAACGGCCACACCATAAAAGGATATTAATAAAAAAAACAGTCCAATTAAAAGAAAAAAATATACGTGAATCAGAATTGGTTTCTTAGTGATGACGTATAGAAAACGGGAATATAACCTGTTGCATATCACAGACTATTTTAAATTCCATTCACCCGCCTTAATTATATCATTTATACAGAAAGTGGCATTCATTTAATTCGCTTGGAATAGTTGCAACCCTGCAATTAAAGAAATTTATTGGTGAGTTTCTTTCCGTTGCATACTTGGGACATTTTGAGCTGTGATTTTCTTCCATTATTATCTGACCTTTTTTGTAATTATATTTTTGGACTTTTATGGTGATTTGTAATTTTCTTTTTTGTGTGTGTGATTTTTATCTTGTTTTTTCGATTTACATTATCAATACGACTATCATTAGTTCCTTATTTTCATAACGATAGCGATAAGTAATATCAACTTCTTTTCTCTCTTTTTTCTCTTTCTTATCGTTATTAATAACCTTTTTCTCATTATCAACATCATTGTCATCAATAATTAGTTTAATTAATTAGTTTGATTAGTTAATTTAGATAATTATTTTCACTATTATAACATTATACTCCCCACATTATCACCTTCACCGCCAATATCTTTACTTTCATCAAAAATAAAATAATAATAATGATAAATAAATTTTCTTCCTTAATGTGTTTCATCTCAATGTATTTCGTAAAGGGATTGATGTGTGGTGACAATATGGTGTAGTGTGGTGCAGCGTGCGACGTGTTCTGTTTAGGTATGGTGCGATATGGTGCAATAGGGTATGGTGCGATGGAAGGTACTCTGGTATCTGGAATGGTGTGGTATGGTGTGCTTTGGAGTGGTATGGTATGGTGCTGATAGTGTGATTTGCGTTATTGTGGTGTTTTATGGTGCGTGGTGTGGTGCTTTAGAGTGCAGTATATTTTTAAAACTATTTTTAAAAAATAAATCAAGATGCAATAGTATATTTCATTCACTGTGTGATGTATAATCTATTCTTTAAAAGTTTTCTGGTATGATGATAGGATGGTATATGGTCTCTTATGGCGTGCTATAATCTGACTTGTTTTCATGGTGTTCTGGTATGTTTATGGTGTCTATGTGGAATATGCTTTGGTATCTTCGTATGGTGCCTAAATATGGTGTTTTTATGATACTTCGATGGTGTTTAGTTGTAAAATCATTTAGTATAAACTTATGGTGGCTAAACATGATGTTATGGTTTAATATACGTTTATAGTGCATGGATACACTATTCTTTTATGTAATATGTTTTTGTTTTGATTTTTTACGTTCTTGGGATTTCTAAATACATTTTCTTGTATGGTATGTGGTGTTTGAACACGATTTTCTTCTATGTGGTATGTTCCTGTGTTGCCTACATACGGCATTCTTCTCCCTAAATATGCTCTAATATGTTTTATGGTGCTTCAGTATGGTGTTTTATGGTGTGCATTGGCCTAGCGTGCGTCGTGGCGTGCGGCAAAATCATCGTCGAGGTTTACTTTTCGCTACAATGGTTTGTCGACTGGCCACGCTTGGCGATAGTCGTTTGTTTTTTCCTCTCCTTTTTTTGGCGGGAAAGAGGGCGCCGTTTTCGTGCGTTCGGGTTTGAAATTGCTGGTGGATATGCTTTCTTTTTTTATTATTATTATTATTTTTAGGGGTGTGTGCATTTTTCTGTCAATTAGAATTAATGTTTTTTTTATTATCATTATACTGGTTCCTCCCTCTTCGTTCCTTCCTTCTCCTCCCCAGTCCTCTTCTCCTCTCGCCATGTCTTCCTCTTTTCTTCTTCCTCTTCTTTTCGTCTCTTTTCTTTCTTAATCTATTTTCTCCTTCTCCATTCTTTAATCACTCTTTTTTTATTCTCTCCCCCTACCTTTTCGTTTCCACCTTTATCCTCATTCGTTCCTCTTCTTTCTCCTGCTCTTCTTCTTCTTCTTCCTCTAGCTTTTCTCCTCCTCCCTCGTCGTCCTTCTTTTTTCCTTCTTTTTTTCTTCTCCTTCTTTCTTCTTCTTATCTTCTTCTTCTTCTTTCTTCTTTTCTTCTTTCTTCTTCTTCTTCTTCTTCTTCTTCTTCTCTTCTTCTTCTTCTTCTTCTTCTTTCTTCTTCTTCTTCTTCTTCTCTTTCTTCTCTTCCTCCTCCTCCTCTTCCTCGTTTCTTCCAGCTCCTCTTCCTCTTTCTCCTATCCTTCCTCCCTCCTTCTCCTTCCCCTCCCCACATCCACCACCTCACCCCTCCTTCCCCACTTCCTCCACACCTTCAGCCCCCTTCTCTTCTTCCTCCTTCCTCCTTCCTTCTCCCTCCCTCCTCTCCCCCTTCCTCCCCTTCCTCCTCCCCCTCTTCTTTCCTCACCTTCCTCTTCTCCTCCTTCTCCCCCTCCTCTTCCTTCTCCCTTCCTCCTCCCTCTTCACCCTTTCCTTCTTCCTCTTCCTCGCCCCTTCTTCCTTCTTTCTCCCGCCTTCCCCCTCCCTCCTCTTTCTCTCTCCTCTCTCCTTCCTCCTCCCTCCTTCACCCTTTCCTTCTTCCTCTTCTTCCTCTTTCCTTCTCCTTCCTCCCCCCTCCTTCCCTCCTCTTCCTCCCTCCTCCTCCCTCCTCTCTCCTCCCTCCTCCCCCTCTCTCCTCCTCCTCCCTCCTCATCCCTTCTCCTCCCTTCCCTCCCCTTCCTCCTCCCCTCCTCCTCCCTTCTTCCTCCTCCCTCCTCCTCCTTTCCTTTCTTCCTCCCCCTCTCTCCATCCTCGTCTACCATTAATTCTACCACTCCTCTCTTCTCCTCCTTCCTCCTCCCCTTCCCCCTCCTCCCCTCCCTTCCCTCCTTCCTTCCTTCATCCCTTCTTCCTCCCTCCTCCTCTCCCTCCTTCTTTCCTCCTCCCTCCTTCCTCCTCCTCCTTCCTCCTCCTTCTTCCTCCCCTTCCCTCCTCCCCTCCTTACTCTTTACTCCTCCTCCCTCCTCCCTCCTTCCTCCTCGCCTGCCAGATCCCAGCATGTGAACCGCAGTAATTTTCTCCAGAAGTTATTTTATGGACGCGCTGATATTCTGAAGATGATTTATGTTGTCATTAAGACGAAGAAGTTGACAGCTTATCACGCAGATTTACCCCAACGAGACTCTGGGGGTAGGGGGGAAGGGGGGAGGGAGAGGGGAAAGGGAGGAGGGGGAGAAAGTGGCGGGAAGGCGGAAGGGGGAGGGGGAGGGGGAGGGAGACGGGGAGGGGAGGGGTAGGGGGTGGCGGGAAGGAGGGGGCGGGGCATGGGAGTTTGAGGGGAAACGTGTGCAAATAGAGTTTTCTCTTTTTATCTCTCTTTTTTTGTTTTCTTTTGTTTGTGTTATCATTTTCTCCTGCTTATTTGTTTGTTTTTGTCGTTTTCT
>NW_020868385.1:176673-179173 GCF_003789085.1 Penaeus vannamei
ATATATAATCGTCAGCCTGAGTCAGTCCACTGCAGGACGTAGGCCTCTCCCATTCTCTTCCAGGTTTTCCTGTCTTGCGATGTTCGTTCCCAGTCTTGGCCCCAAATTTCGCTATTTCGTCACGCCATCGTGTCATTGGTCTGGCTCTTGGCCTCTTTATCTTAGGGCGTCTTCTGTAGCGTCCTTAACTCTTAATACCGTATTTAGTTTAATCCTAATCCACCGCGTCCGTACCGAAGACGACACTCTCCGCTGCCAGACGGCGCGATATTAATTTTCAGTAAAAACTGTCGTACTCACTATTCTATCACCACCGTTATCATGTAAACATGTCGGAGAGAAGAGAAATGTCGCGCGTGAAATTCGCTCTTTTGGGAGATTTCGTTTTTCTTTTCTTTCTTTCTTTTTGTAATGTCATGTTTTTGGTAATCATATTTAAGAAACTATTTTAGACACCTCTTAGGTTTCAAAATATATATTATGTTTAATGTGTATTTCATGAAACTGAGACTCTTACTAATGTTTTCATACTGCTAATTATCTTATGCCTCTTTTATCTCTGCACTGCTTTGCCTCCTAATTGTTTAAAGTGTTCTGTAAATAATAATATAAACTTCTCAGTTGCTTCTGAAGACCACCTTTTCCTTCCCTTCATCCCAGACGTACCTACATGATTGAAGACAAGGCATTAAAAACTTATTCATATCATTAACCAATTCTTTATGCCTCCCCATGTTCCCAAAATTGAAAACTAAGACTAGCATCATATCAAAGTAAGAAAGTTCGTACCTCTATTTTCTGTACACATTTCTTCAAGATTATGTTTCAAATATGATTTGTTTGGAATCTTAAGTTAATGGACTGTCTCTTTAAATTTCTATCAATTCTTGTGATGTTCCCGGTCTGTGATAGTGATGGTTCTGCCCTCTGCTGTTGACGTGAAGATCCTGGTCTCGTATTTCTGGGCGTGTGGGAATAGGTTTTACAAATCTAAAGGGTGAGAGCTGAGGTATGTTGTCTTGTTATTGCTGAACAATCTGTGGTATTTTTGAAACATTTCTGTGCAATCTCTTCACACATAACTGTTGCATGTTGTGTAGGGTGGCGTTTGGAGTAAGTCGTGCACTCATACCTGTAAATAAGCAACAAAATCATCCAAAAGATATCTAATCAACATTCACCCTTCATGTCCCTACACATATGATATAGAAGACAGTATCAAAAATATTACCTAAAGATTTGCAGTCCGATATAAAATTTACTTGGATAAATAAACCTTGCAATTTGCATTCAGACACTGCATTGTTAAAAGATTTTTCTGACAACTGATATTCATTTTTATCGATTGGAGAAAAGGTGATTGTTATAGAAAGTTGTAGTCAGTCACTCAAGATGCAATTTGATCTTCATATGATAATTACGAGGCACAAGTAGGCTTACTTATAAGGGAAACATGAAATATTCTATTTTTTTTCATGATAACGATCTTATATTTATAGTAGTAAAATGGGTAACGAAACTGCTCTGACGACTATAAAATCTTTATTTCAATGACACTCAAGTACAAAAATGACATTCTCCAAATAATATCCATCGCGCAGTTTCCTCGGACAGCTCTTTGCTGCGTTGAATCGTGTTGGAGGAGGGAAACATGTTTTCTTCAGGATACTGTTCAGGAGGTCCAGAGAAGAGTATGCTTGTTAATTTTGTTGTAAAATAATTTTTGTTTCACTAACCTGGAAATATGAGTTCCATGCCCGCAGCCTCTGAACTTCAAAGATTCCTCGTGGGATTATATTGGTTTTTATATTCATTACCATAAGTTATTTCCTTTATCAGAATATTTGATCATTTGTGTAAATATATACAATTTCATTTTCATAATAACTACTAAGTATGAAAATTCTAAGACGATCGATGTTATTGCCGAAAATAACTCTGAATGGCAACTCAAGCGATGGCACCCATGAAGTTCATGACGGACACGTGACATAACAGTACATGATTGGTGGGATTAACTTGTCCCTTCTGCGCATGGGCGGGATTTAAAAATGAGCTTAATATTTAAGCCTGGTCTAGAGGTACATTAAAAGTTGATCCTGGACGCTGCCAACGCGCATGCGAACAAGAGACCTGGATTAAACTTTAATACCGGATTAACTTTTATGGCACGTACAGAAGACGCCCTTATTTATACTCCAGTCTGTTACTGTCTTTGTCCATCTGTCGTCTTGTCTCCGACATACATGCCTTGCCCATTGCCATTTCTTCTTTTTGATGCTCCCGAGTATATCTTCCACCTTCGTCTGTTCTCTGATCCACGTCGCCCTCATCCGATCTCTCAGGCTAATTCCCATGATCGATCTTTCCATCTCTCTTCTCCTGTATATATATATATATATATATATATATATATATATATATATATATATATATATATATATATATATATTATAATGTATATATATATATATATATATATAATGTATGATATATATAT
>NW_020868385.1:199173-201536 GCF_003789085.1 Penaeus vannamei
TCTCACCTGCGCACTCATTCCAAGAGGGCTGAGTACGTCAGGTGCCCCAGATGTCCAAGGATGTTCACTTCAGAACTCACACTGAAGGTAGGTTGGTGGATAGGTTTGGTGGATGGGTGTGGCAGTTGGTTGATGGGTGATGGGTTGGTGGTGGGTGGGTTGGAGTTACAGGCAAGGGGATAGGTAGGTGTGGGTGTGTGGATTTGGTTTGAAAAGAGAAATGGGTTGGGAAAAGTTGGTTGTTGGGTTGACTAGTTGGACCCTTTAGAAAAGAGGAAGGTAGGTGTGGGTTGATGAGTTGAGGTTATAGGGCAAGGATGGATTGGGATAGGTTGATGGGATAAAGTATGGAGAAGGGGAAAAGTGGATTTGGGCAAGTTGTTAATGTGAGTGGATGCTTATGGTATAGGAAAGGGGGAGGCTGGTACCTGAAGTTCTCATCTATACTTTTTTCATTATTTATTACAGTGTTCTTTCACTACTTTCACGAATAAACAATACATAATATTGTCCCTCTCTTTTAGGTACACAAGGAAGCCTTCCACGACAGAGAAACCACAACCTCGCATGAAGCTAACAGACGCCACAGAAAACAAATTTGAGAAACCCACAGCTGCGAGCACCTTGTTACACCAACCAGTGCACAGCCACGAGAGAGAGGCAGAGCTCCCCCAACTGGAATCCCAACACGTCACCAACACAACCCAAGTGTTCCATGCAGCTCCCCTCCCACACCATCCACACATCTTACATACTAGCCCATTGGAGGCTAATGGTGAACAGGCAGCTTACTGTAATGCTGCCATGAGAACGAGGGATGGTCTAGAGAATGAGGAGACGAGGACAGACAGCATGGTTCAGTTTAGCGTGCATATTGATGACTGTGATCCGATCAGTTACCTCGCTCCCTCATTCTCTGGGGAATAAATTTTGGTGCTGTATATTAGCATTCTCGTTCTCATATTTTTTTGTTTCTTTCTTTCTTTCTTTCTTTTTTCTCTCTCTCTTTTTCTTCCTTTTTTATACAAAATATTTGTAATGGGACAAATTGTTGATTAATTATAATGAATATGTATGGAAAATAAATTATCGTTTCTCTTCCCTTTCTCTCCCTGTTTCGAATAAATGCACTTATTAATTAAAGGATTCACCTTCTTTCAAGCTAGAAGACAAAAGAAATGTTCTTAAAGTATTTTGTACCTGTTAAAAGTCTTGTAAATTGCCTAAAATTCTAGTATGAAATTATTATACCCATCTGCTTTCTAGTTAAGAGTACCTCTTCATGGTATACAGATCAGCCATCTGTATGGCTGGTCAGATGTTATCAATATCATATCAATTATTTTGCTTAGTAAAATTTACAGCATTAGAGATAAGAATGAAATAATTACATGCTTATCTTTTGTGAGAGACAATTTCAAATCAATTTTTCCTCTCTCTCTTTCTCCTTTCTCTCTGCCTCTCCTCTCATCTCTCGTCTCATCTGCTCTCTCTCTCTCTCCTCTCTCTCTCTCGTCTCATTCCTCTCTCTATTCTCTCATCTCTCTCTCAATCCTCTCTCTCTCTCTTTCATCCTCTCATCTCTCTCCTGTCTCTCTCTCTTTCTCTCTCTCACTTCTCTCCTAGCTCTCCTCTCTGCTCTCATCTCTCTCTTGCTCTGCTCTCTCTCCTCTCTCTCCTTCTCTCTTCTCTCTCTCTCTCTCTCGTCTCTGCTCTCTCTCTCTCGTTCTCTCCCTATCTCTCTCGTCGGCACACAAGTCTCTCGGTCACACCTCCTTCGCTCTCCACCAGCGTGCACTATCCTCCGTTCTACTCTTCTCCAATCATCTCCTCTCTCTCCTCTATAATCTCTCTCTCCGATCTCTTTCTCTATCTCTTCTCTCCTATCATCTCTCTCCACTATCTGTCTCCTATCTCTCTCCTTCCCTCCCTCCTATCTTCTCTCTCTCTCTCTCTCATAATCTCTCCTATCTCTTGCTTCTCTTCCATTCTCTCTCTCCATCATCGCATCCTATACTCTCTCCTTTCTCTCTTATCTCGTCTATAATCTCTAGTCCCTATCTCTCTCTCCGTCGTCTCGACCTATCGGTCTCCCTCTCTTCCTCTTCCTATCTCTCTCCTCTCCCTCTCCTCTCCTCGCTATCTCTCTCTTCTCTACATCTCTCTCCTATCTCTTTTCTCTTATCTCTCCTCTCTCTCCTCTCGCTATTCTCGTCTCTCCTCGTCTCCTCTCTCTCCTGTCGTCTCGCTCTCTCGATCTCCTCACCCTATCTCTCTCTCTCCCGATTTCAGTCGTGTCTGCTATCTCTCTCACTGCCTCTCTCTCCCCTATCCTCGCGGTCCACTCAACTATCCCTCGAGTC
>NW_020868386.1:0-2500 GCF_003789085.1 Penaeus vannamei
TTTACCGACATAAATGCGAGTGGGTAATGTGGAAGCTGCGTTGGCAAATGGGTTTTTCTTTTCTTTTCTTTTCTTTTCTCTGTCTGTCTGGCTGGCTGGCTTTCTTTTTTGGTATTTGTTTTTCTTTTTCTCTTTTCTCTGTTTCTCTCTGTCTTCTGTCTGTCTGTCTGTCTCTCTGTCTGTATGTCTGTCTGTCTGTCTCTCTCTGTGTCTCTGTCTCTGTCTGTTGTCTCTGTCTGTTGTCTGTCTGTCTGTCTGTCTGTCTGTCTGCTGTCTCTCTCTCTCTCCTCTCTCTCTCTCTCTCTCTCAGATTCTCCTCTCTCTCTTCTCTCTCCTCTCAATTCTCTCTTCCTACCTTCTTTCTCACTCCCCTCCCCTCCCTCTTCTCCTCCACCTCTCAACCATCTCTCTCTCTCTCTCTCTCTCTTCCCTCCCTTGTCCCTTCCCCTTCTCACTCTCCCTCTTCTCTCCCTAATCTCCTCGTCTCCACTCTTTCTCCCCATCCCTTTACCTTTCATTCCTTACTTCCCCTCTCCCTCCCATAATACCTTCTTCACTCTCTCTCTTACCACTCTTTCCCCTCCCTCTTCACTTATCTATCTCCCTCATCAGTCCTCTCTCTTCTCTCTCTCTCTCTCTCCTCTCTCTCTCTTCTCTCCTCTCTCTCTCTCTCTCTCTCCTCTCTCTCTCCCCCTGTCTGTCCTCACTTCTTTCCTAATCCCTGTCTGTGGATCCTTCCCCATCCGTCTCTCGTTCTGTCTCTCTCTCTTAGTCCTCTCTCCTCCCAACTGTCCCCTTCTCCTCCGCTACTCGCTCCTCTCGTCTTGCTCCATAGCTCTCGCTGCTCTCCGCCTTTCCTCCCGAAAGCTTCCTATTGATCTTATCACGTATTCATTTCCTTCCGCCTTCCTACCTCGCCGTTCTGTCCTGTCCATTGCGAACGTCCTGTCTCTGGGTTCCGTTCTGTGGGCCTTTCTCCTCGTCTTAGTCGCCATTCTCCCTCTCTTCCCTCCTCTTTGCTCCGTTTTTTATCTTTTTGTCCTTGCTTTCTTTCTATTTATTCTTTCTCGCTGTCATTTCTCTCCCTCTCTCTCTATCCTATTTTCTTTCCTTTCTTTCTTTCTTTTTTCTCTTTCCTTTACTTCTTTTTTTTCTTTCCTCTCTCTCTTCTCTCTCTTCATCTCTCTCTCTCTCTTCTCTCTTTCTCTCTTCTCCTCTTCTCCTCCTCCTCTCTCTTCCTCTTTTTCTCTCTCTCTCTCTCTCTCTCTCATCTCTCTCTCTCTCTCTCTCTTCTCCTACCTCTCTCTCTTCTTCTTCTTCTCTCTCTCTTCTCTCTCTCTTCTTCTTCTCTTCTTTCTGTCTGTCTCTCTTCTCTCCTCTCTTCTCTCTCTCCTCTCTCTGTCTCTCTCTTCTCTCTTCTCTCTCTCTCTCTCTCTCTCTCTCTCTCTCTCTCTCTCATCTTTCTTTTGTTTCTCTATCCATAACTTTATCGTACATGATGTTCCTCTCTTCCTTTTTGTCATTCATATTCGCGAGGAGAAATGCCCTCGCTTTTTCTGCAACACTTTTCAGTGGGCGAGGAACAGTGTCGTCCTTGTTGCACAGGAACAGCAAGGTCGGTTGTTCCTTTTTCACAGCTTATTCTCGAATACTTGTTGCATGGCGCGGGCGAATGCAATGGCTGGGCTACTGATATGTACGGTTCACTCGCACCAAGACACGATTTGCGGACGTGCATGTATGTGCAAATACTCTCACGTATGGACGAATATTTTACTATAGGATAACATAACAAGTATAAAAAAAAAAGAGAGAGACACGAACAATGAAACAATTGCCAACAAGGGATGATAACACAGCGTCAACAAGGCTACAAAGACGAACTTCACGTCAACGAAAGTGCAGAGACATGTTTGTTTTTGTATGACGTGCTTATCACATCGCTTCCGGTCATGGGAATCTGTTCGAGATGTGTACCGTACATGTCCACTTCAAGAGGAGTGCACGTACGCAGTTCTGACACGTACGAGAGGGTTTATATATATATGTTTAAATATGTTTCGAGCGCATGGTTAATCGTTGCAAAAAATCGGATTCGTCACGTATGTTAGCCGAACGTGTTGTTGGTCCGCGGTCGTTCTGTGCGGATTCCTTCGTCTCTCTCTCGCTTAAACGGAATAAAATAACGGGGATTTAACCCAAACGGGGAGAAATATATTATGTTTCAGAAAAAAAGAAAAGGAAAGGGAAAATATAATAAAATGCTGGAGAAAATATGTTTCAGAAAGAAAGAAGAGAAAAATGGGGAAAATATAGAAAACGCGGGAAAAATCAAATAAAAGAAAAGTACAGAAAATAAATAAACGCGGGAAAAATATGTTACAGAAAACAGAAAAGAAAAGTGGGGAAAATAAGCAAAAAGCAGAGGAGAAAGAACATTCTAAGAACAGGGAACACGGACACAAGTAATTAAGAAGTGTGAGACGACCTGTCAGCCCTA
>NW_020868386.1:10000-20000 GCF_003789085.1 Penaeus vannamei
TGTTTCTCATTAATTCATTTTTTTTCACTCACTCATTTACTCTTTCACAAAATACACAGGCAGAATAAAAATCTGTATAAGTCTATCTATATATCTAACCTAACCTAACCTCACCTCACCTCACCGCTAACCGAACCCACCTAAGCCAACGTAAAACCTAACCTAACCTAACCTAACCTAATCCTAACCTACCTAACGACCTAACCTAACCTAACCTAAACCTAACCTAACACCTAACCTAACCTAACCTAACCTAACTAACCTAACCCTAACCTAAACCTAACCTAACCTAACCTAACCTAACCTAACCAACCTAACCTAACCTAAACCTAACCTAAACCATTAACCTAACTAACCCTAACCTAACCCTAACTAACAAACATAACCTAACCTACTAACCTAAACCTAACCTCCGAACCTAACCTAACCTAACCTAACCAACCTAACCTAAACCTAACCTAACCTAACCTAACCTAACCTAACTAACTAACCGAACTAACCTAACTTAACCGCCTAACCTAACCTAACCTAACCTAACTAACCTAATCGAACCGAACCGAACCTAACCTTACCTAACCTACTAACCTAACCTAAACCTAACCTAACAAACCAACAAACCAAACAAACCTAACCGACCGAAAACCGAACCCGAACCAACCGAACCGAACCGAACCGAACCCGAACCGAACCTAAACCTAACGCTAACCAAACCAACCAAACCAACCTAACCTAACCGACCTAACCGAACCTAACCGAACCTAACTTAGAACCTAACCTAACCTAACCTAATCTACACCTAACCTAACCAACCTAACCTAAACCTAACCTAACCTAACCAACCTAACCTAAAACCTAACCTAACCTAACCTAACCCTAAACCTAACCTAACCTAACCTAACCTAACCTACCTAACCTAACCTAACCTAACCTAAGAACCTAACCTAACCTAACCTAACCTAACCTAACCTAACCTAACCTAACTAACTAACCTAACCTAACCTAACCTAACCCTAACCGAGACCTAACCTAACCTAACTAACCTAACCTACCTAACCTTAACACGAACCGAACCGAACCTAACCTAACCTAGACCTAACCTAACTAAACCTATAACCTGAACCAAACCAAACCAAACCAAACCAAACCAAACCAATACCGAAAACCGAACCGAACCGAACACCGAACCGACCGAACCGAACCTAACCGAACCAAACCGAACCGAAACCTAAACCTAACCTAACCTAACGCAAACCTAATCCGAACCTAACCTAACCTAACCTAACCTAACCTAACCTAACCTAACCTAACCTAACCAAACCTAACCTAAACCTAACCTAACCTAACCTAACCTAACCTAACCTAACCTAAACCTAACCTAACCTAAACCTAACCTAACCTAACCTAACCTAACCGAACCTAACCTAACCTAACCTAACCTAACTAACCTAACCTAAACCTAACCTAACCCTAACCTAACCGAACCTACCTTAACTACCGAACCTAACCTAACCTAACTAACCTAACCTAACCTAATCGACCGAAAAACCTAACCTAAACCTAACCTACCTAACCTAAAACCAAACCAAACCAAAACCAACCAAACAAACCTAACCTAACCGAACCGACCGAACCGAACCGAACCGAACCGAACCGAACCGAACCGAACCGAACCGAACCTAACCTAACCTAACCTAACCAAACCAAACCAAACCTAACCTAACCTAACCAAACCTAACGAACCTAACCGAACCTAACTAACCAACCACCCTACCTAACCTAACCTAAACCTAACCTAACCTAAACTAACCTAACCTAACTACCTAACCTAACCTTAACCTAACCTAACCTAACCTAACCTAACCTAACCCCTAACCTAACCTAACCAACCTAACCTAACCTAACCTAACCTACCTAACCTAACCTAACCTATACCTAACCTAACCTAACCTAACCTAAACCAACCTAACCAACAAACCTAACCAACCTAACCTAACCTAACCTAACCTAACCTAACCACCTAACCCAACACCACCAAACCAAACCAAACCAAACCAAACCAAACCAAACCAAACCAAACCAAACCAAACCTAACCTAACCTAACCTAACCTAACCTAACCTCTAAACCAAACCTAACGCTAACCTAAACCTAACCTAACCTAACCTAAACCAAACCTAAAACTAACCTAACCTAACCTAACCAAACCTAACCTAAACCGAACCGAACAACCGAACCGAACCTAATCGAACCTAACCTAACCTAACAAACCTAACCTAACCTAACCTAACTAACCGAACCTAACCGAACCTAACCAAACCTAACCTAACCTAACCAACCTAACTAACCTAGACCTAACCTAACCTAACCTAACCAAACCTACTAAACCAAACTATAAACCAAACCTAACCTAATACTACCTTAACATAACCTACCTAACCTAACCTAACCTAACAAACCTAACCTAACAAACCTAACCTAAAACCTAACCAAAACCTAACCATAACCTAACCTAACCTACCTAACCTAACCTAACCTAACCTAACCCTAACCTACCCCCCTAAACCTAACCCTAAACCAAACCTAACCTAACCTAACCTAACCTAACTACCTAACCTAACCTAACTAACCTAACCTAACCTAACTAACCTAACCTAACCTAACCTAACACCTAACCTAACCTAACCTAACCAAACCTAACCTAACCTAACCTAACTAAACCTAACCTAACCTAACCTAACCTAACCTAAAACCTAACCTAACCTTAACCTACCTAACCTAACCTATGAACTAAACTGAAACCTAACCTAACAAGACCTAACAAACCTAACTAACCTAACCAACCAAACCTAACCTAACCTAACCTAACTAACCTAACTAACGACCCTAACCTAACCAACCTAACCTAAACCAACCTTAACCAAAAAACCTAACCTAACAACAACTAAAAACCTAACCAACTAACCAAACCTAACCTACCTAACCTAACCTAACCTAACTAACCTAACCAAACCCTAACCTAACCAATCTAACCTAATTATAAATAATAATATTATATATATATATAATATATATTATGATAATAGTATATATTGTGGTGTGTGTGTGTGTGTGTGTGTGTGTGTGTGTGTGTGTGTGTGTGTGTGTGTGTGTCTATATATATGTTATGTGTGTGTGTGTGTGTGTGGTGTGTGTGTGTGTGTGTGTGTGTGTGTGTGTGTGTGTGTGTGTGTGTGTGTGTGTGTGTGTGTGTGTGTGTCTGGTGTTGTGTGTGCGTATACATAATACTTGTACATTTACACCTCCATTCATCCATTCACTTCCCTGCATGGTCGAATTCATCAGCAAATTTCATGCTTTTTACCCACCAATCTTACCGACGACGAAAAAAAATAAATGAAATACTCTCGTGATATTGTGGAAACGTGATGAAGATGTGTAATCCCCCCCCTCCCCCTCCCCCAACCCTCTCACACAGGCCCCATTAGCTCTCCCCACGTCGATACCCACCCCCACCCCAACCCCCCAAAAAAAAAAAAAAAAAAATATTTGCACCCTATCCTAACCTCCCTATTTTAAACATCCCATATTTTTTTCTCACCACTTCTCCTCTCTATTCGTCCCCATCTTAATAAATCCTACACTTATCCCAAACTCCTCCACCCCGCCAATGCACCCTATCCTACTCTCCCTTCCCCCTCCTCCTCCTCCTCCTTCCTTTCCTCCCGCCCCCCTCTTCCCCTCCCTTCTCCCTTCCTCCCCCTCCTCCTCCTCCTTCCTCTCCCTTCCTCCCCTCCTTCCTCCTCCTCCCTCCTCTCCCCCCTCTCCTCCTTCCTTCTCCCTCCCCACCCTTCCTCCTCCCCTCCCACCCCTCCTCCTCCTCCTTCCTTCCTCCCTCCTCCTCCCCTCCTCCTTCTCCTTCCTCCCCTCCTCCCTCCTCCTTCCTTCTCCCTCCCCTCCTCCTCCTCCTCCTCCTTCATTCCTCCCTCCTCCTCCCCCCCTCCTTCCTCCTTCTCCTCTCTCCTCCTCCTCCTCCTCCTTCCTTCCCTCCCCACCTTCTTCCTCCTCCTCCTCCTCCTCTCCCTTCCTCCCTCCTCCGTCCTCCTCCTCCTCCCCACCCCCCTCCTCCTCCTTCCTCTCCTCTCCTCCTCCCTCCTCGTCCGGTTAGCATCTTCGTCTTTCGTAAGGTGTTTACCATGAAAGAAAAAAAGAGAAAAATTAATGTACTGTCACGTCTCGTCAAAGATGTTCCTAACCTTGACGAGAATCTGCGTCTTTATGTCTATTTTATTTGTTTTTTTCTTTTCTTTTCCTTTTTTTCTTTCTTTCTTGTCTGTCCGTGTGTTCTCCTCTTTCCTTTTCCCTCCCCGTTTCCTTTTTCTCACGTTGTCTCCGGGATTTTCTCCCCTATCTCTCTCTCCCCCCCCCCCTAAGCCCTATATCTCCCCCTCCTCTAACCGCTCTCCCTCTTTCCTCCTTCCTTCACTTCCCTCTCCCCACTCCACCTCTTAAACCCCCCTCTCCCCCTCCTTACCCCCCTCTCCCTCTCTCCACCTCCTTATCCCCTCTCCCCTCTCCCCACCCACCCTCCTATCCCACCCCCATTTCCCCGTTCCCCCACTCCCACCGGCTCGTTACTGCCCTCTCCCCCTTCCCCACTCCCACCCCTACCCACCTTCTCCCCTCTCCCCTCTCCACCTCCTACTCCCTCTCCCCTCTCCCCACCCATCCTCTCTAATCCCCCTCTTACTCCCCTCTCCCTAACCCGCCTCCTTGCCCCTCTCCCCCACTTCCTAACTCCCCCCTCTCCCCCACTCCCCCTCCTTACCCCCCTCTCCCCCTCTCCCCAACTCCCACCTCCTACCCCCCCATTCCCCCTCTTACCCTTCTCCCCCTCTCCCACCTCCCTACCCCCTCTCTCCCCTCTCCCCGTCCTTACCCCTCTCTCCCCTCTCCTCCCGTTCGTGCAACTCCCAAGAACGTTCTCCAAACGGACGAAACGGGATAGGTCCAAGCGGTGTCGGGATCTTTCGGGCGACGTGGCAAGTTTTCTCCGTTAAGTCTTGAAGATGCGTCTGAAAAATAGAAGAAAAAATGCAAAAATAGCAAAAAAAATATGATGGAATATAAGAGAATAAAAGGATTATAGAATGGAATAAAAGATTGAAAAATAAAATGATTGGAATATTATAAATAAGAATAAATAAAAGGATGATAGAATGGTATAAAGAAGAAAAAATATTCTTAAAAAATAAGAAGGATAACAAAATATTAATACATTGATAAGGCTGGATAAATAAATAAGGGAAAAGTAGAAAAGGAAGAAAATAAAGATATACGAATGAAAATATGTCCCTTTTATATCCTGTCTGTGTGTGTATGTATCTCTCTCTCTCTCCCTCGTTCCCCCTCTCTCTCTCTCTCTCATCTCATCTCTCTCTCCTCTCTCCTCTCCTCTCTCTCTTCTCTCTCTCTCCTCATCTCTCTCTCTCAACTCCTTCACTTTCTCTCTTCTTTATTTATTTTTATCCTCTTTCTCTCTCCTCTCTCTCTCTTCTCTCTCTCTCCTTCTCTCTCTCTCTCTCTCTCTCTCTCTCTCTCTCTCTCTCCTTCTCTCTCTCTACACACACACTCTCTACTCCTTCCCCTTTCTCTCTTTCTTTATTTACTCTATCTATTTCTCTTTCTCTCTCCTCTCTCTCTCTTCTCTCTCTCTCTCTCTCTCCTCTCTCTCTCTCAGCTCTCCTCTCTCCTCTCTCTCTCTCTCTTGTTCTCTCACGCTTCATTTCTCTCTTCCTTTATTTATTTTTATTCCTCTCTCCCTCTTCTCTCTCTCTCCTCTTCTCTCCTCTCTCTCGTCTCTCTTTCTCTTCTCTCTTCTCCTCTCTCTCTCTTCTCACTCCTTCACTTTCTCTCTTTATTTATTTATTTTAATCCCTCGTCTCCTCTATCTCTCTTCTCTACTTCTCCTCTCTCTCTCTCCTCGTCCCTCTCCTCCCGTTCTCCTCCCCTCTCTCTCCTTCTCTCGTCTCTCCTCTCTCTCTCTCTCTCTCTCACACACACACACTACACCACTCATCCTCCTTCCCTCTTCTTTTCTTTATTCTATCTATCCTCTTCTCCTTCTCCTCCCGTCTCCTCTCTCCTCTCTCTCTCCCCACCTATTTATATCCCCCCCACCTGGCCTCTAATCACTGGCAATGCACCTTTCTTCTAGCCTTTCCCCTTTCCCTCCCACGCCCCACCCGCCTCTTTTATTCTCTCCCACTTTCTTATTCCTATTAATTTCACAACTTTCTCTTTTTTCCCCTTTCTTTTCTTCTTTCTTTTCCCTCCCTCTCCTCCCCTTTCCAATCCTCTCGGTCCTCTCACTCATCACTGATCTCCTCTGTTTCTCCCCCACTTATTTTATCAACCTCTCCCTTCGCACATTCCTCCATCTCTTCCCTTTCCCTTTTTCAACTTTCCCTCTTTCTCCCTATTTTTGTCTATCTTCTTTCCCTTTTTCCCCCTTCCTCTTTTTTCTTTTTCTATTTCCTTTTCGTTGTTCCTCCGTTCTCCCTGTTACCCATCTTTTTCCGCTTATTCTCCCCTCTCCCCTTTTTCTTTTCTATTTCCCTTTCGTTACTTTTTCTCCTTCTCCCCTTTTTACTTCATCTTTCCTTCCCCTTTTTTCCCCTTCCCCTTCCCCTCTTCTCCCCCCTCCTAATGACCCTTTCGCATTCTCTTGTCCGCTGTGTAAATATTGTTGGGATTTTTTTGCCTCTGTTTTTATATTTCTCTCTCTTCCCTCTCTTTCGCTCTTTCTTTCTTCGTTCTTTCGTTTTTTTTCCCTCTGTATTCTTTCGTTTCTTTCTCTTTCTCTATCATTCTATTTTTTCGCTTCTCACTCTCTCTTGTCTCTGTCTGTCCTGTCTCTCTCCTCTTTCCTTTCGTTTCTCTCCCTTTATTTTCTCTCTCCTTTTTTCTCTCTCCTCTCTTTATCTCTATTTCGCTCCTTTCTCTCTCAATCGTCTCTCTCTCCTCCTCTCTCTCTCTTTGTTCTCTCTTTTCTCGTCCTCTCCCTCTCTTCCCTCCTCTCTCTCTCCTCCTCTCTCTCTCTCTCTCTCTCTCCTCTCTCTCTCTCTCTCTCTCTCTCTCTCTCTCTCTCTCTCTCTCTCTCTCGAGTAAAAGGAGAGGAAAGAAATGCAGATAAAAGTGTTATCTGCATTGATAACCTTATTTTTGTTGTTATCTTTTTGCATTATCATTGCATTCCATCGCTTCTTCTCCTCTCCTTTCTTCCCCCTTCTTTTTTACTCCTCCACTCTCCATGTGTCCATGCGTAAGTGTGTGCTTATATGTAAGTGCCTTTTTAGTTATATATCTATGTGTTATGTAGGTAGGTAGGTATGTACGTGTTTGTAGGTATGTATGCATGTAAGTACGCAGGCATGTGTGTGTGTGTACTTGTATGTATGTATATTTATATATGCTTGTATGTATACAAAATACATTGTATATATTTAGGGGGAAAAAATTAAATCATGGTGACAATTCAAATTTATATCTCTTTATTTATCATTAATTAAAGAGAAATTTGAAGTGCGACTTAAACCTTGAATTCAGGTATGTTTTTGAAAATAGATGCATATCATTGATACAGATACGGAGAGATAAGTAGGTACATGGATTGATTTGAATTTATAGACGAAGAGATAGTAAGACAAACATGGATAGGTAGATAGATAAGCATATAGACAGACAGACAGACAAATCGATAAATGAATTTATAGATAGATAACATCAATATAACACACACATCACACACAGAGCAATAACTGCAATGCTAATAAGAATGATATTTATCCAAAAATAAATGAAAAAAATACAACAGAATAAAGAGAAAACGAAAGAGAACAGAAACCATCGCCATGAGACGATCGAAAGAATTCTAAATCAAGAACATGATCCTTTCCCTCCAGATGACCTCTGAGTGAACTTGACCCGACGACACGCAGATTAAACACTTGACCTTAGACATTCCTGGAGGAGGAGATGGGAGGGGAATAAGGTCGGTTTATTCTGGCATGGAGGAGTTCTGAAAATCATTTTTCGATTTTTTTTTAATCTCTCTTTCTCTATCTCTGTGTATGTTTTGTCTGCCTTGTCTGCTTCTGTCTCTTTCTCTCTCTACTCTCCTCTCTCTCTTCTCTCTTTTCTTTCTTTCTTTTCTTTCTTTTCTTTTTCTTTCTTTTCTTCTTTCTTTCTTTCTTTCTTTCCTTTCTTCTCTCCCCTCTCGCTCTCTCCCTTCTCTCCTCTTCACTCTCCTCTCTCTCTCCTTCTCTCTCGTCTTTCGTCTTCTCTCATCCATCTTCTCGTGTCTCCCTCTCCTCCTCTCCTGCTATCTCCTCCCTGTTATATAGTATATATATATATATATATATATATATATATATATATATATATTATATAATATATACGGTGTGTGTGTGTGTGTGTGTGTGTGTGTGTGTGTGTGTGTATGTGTGTGGTGTGTGTGTGTGTGTGTGTGTTGTGTGTGTGTGTGTGTGTGTGTGTGGTGTGTTGTGTGTGTTGTGTTGTGTGTGTGTGTGTGTGTGTGTGTGTGGGTGCGTGTGTATGTGTGTTGTGTACATGTTGTGGTGTCTGTGTCGTATATATATATATATGCCAGTCTATCTCTGCTTCTCTCTAAATATATTCATATCTTCTCGCTCTCTCTTATCACTGTTGGAAATAAATTGCGAAATATCCGAGACAAAGATAAACAACACATGATCATCAGTATCTTCAGACACACCCACACAAGAATAAAACGAAAAGAGAAAGAAAATATATATATCATGTATTAATATAAAAGGCTGAAAAATTAACTGTTATTTTCATATTGTTTAGTTTGTATCTATAATGAATAGCTCTTTTTTTTCCCTTTACTAAATCGTTTATTTGTATCTATAATGACATAGCTATCCATCTATCGTTTCTACATTACCAGACCTACCTTACATAACTATATCTATCTATCACTATCTCTTAACGTCTTATATCTATTCACCAGCGTCTCTATCTATCTCTACGACACAATCCACCCGGTGCTTCCTATACATCTATCTTTCTATATCTGAAATTAATATTTGGATATACTTAAATGTGCGTTTGTGCGAAGCTGTCAGTAGATATTGAAGTGACATGCGATCTGTCAATTATTCTGGTTATTTGCTTGTCTGTATATATCTCTGGTAATCTTGGTTCTGCTCTTTGTTTGGTTTATGTGGTCAGCTTTTCTCTGTCCCCTGCTTCTCTTTTCTCTTTCTCTTTCTCTTTCTCTTCCCTATCTATCTATTCTACTCTATCTATTCTATCTATCTATCTATCTATCTTAGTCTATCTATCTATCCTATCTCTCTAGTCTATCTATCTATCTATCCCATCTATCTGATCTATCTATCTGATCTATCTATCTATCTATCTATCTATCTATCACTCTATCTACTATGTATATATATAATTATATTATAGTATATATATATATACTATATATATATATATGTGTGTGCGTGTGTGTGTGTGTGTGTGTGGTGTGTGTGTGTGTGTGGTGTTGTGGTGTGTGGTTGTGTGTGTGTCGTGTTGAGTGTGCGTGTGCGTGTGCGGTGTGCGTGTGCGTGTGCGTGTGCGGTATGTGCGTGTGCTGAGTTCGTGTTTTCGTGGTGCGTGTGCGTGTGCGTTTGTGCGTGCGTGCGTGTGGTGTGTGTGTGTGTGGTGTTGTGTGTGCGTGCGTGTGTGTGTGTGTGCGTGGTGTAAGTGTGATGTGTAAAACCATATATATATATGATACACGTATTAGCGATCCATACGTAAGTATACATAAAATATACAGCATAGTAAGAATGGGATTCCCACAGGAAATTCTCAGAGGCAGGTGAAACGATTCCCTCTCGACAGAACACGCGCAACAACGAAAGGGGAGAGCGATGAAAAACGAACCAAAAAAAACTTATTCCCTT
>NW_020868386.1:32500-50000 GCF_003789085.1 Penaeus vannamei
TTAACTAACATTTCTCTATTTTTTAGAACTTTAAGGTCCATTTAACCCTTTCAGTACTCCTTCCTCCTTCTCTGCCCTCCCTCCCCTCCCCTTCCACTTCCATCATCTATGCTTTCCCCCGCTGTACTCCCCCATCCCTTTATCCTCCCCTTCTTTCTCCCTTTTCCTCTCACCCTCCCCTTCTCCATCCTTTCTCCTCCCCTCCCATCCTTCCCCACCTTTTCTCCACCCCTGCTCTCCCCCTCCCACCCCGCCCCCAATCCTTCCTCCATCCTTTCTCCATCATCTCCTTACACCTTCGTCACCTTCCTTCCTTTATTTCTCCATCCCCTCCCCCACCCCTTCCTCCTCTTATGATCTTGTTTGATATTACATAATATTTCAAAATTACAGGTTTTCGTGTCCTTGCTTTTCAGTTGAAGAGGCGCAGCAAATCTCTCGAGAGTGAGGAACCGCAAAGGACAGGAGCAGGCCGCCTGGTGACCTTACTTCAGAGTGCGAAACACTCTGTTTAGTCCTGTGCATCAGTGATGAAAACTTCCCATACGCGGTCGTCCCAGCCTCCGTCGGGCGCACCATAACTCATCAACTACACACGACCGTCATGGCAGCGATCCTATGCTCTGCAGGGCCGGGCAGTGTGTGTACTGGCCCGGGATTGGCGCACAGGTGGAGACAAAGGCTCGCCAGTGCCAGGCTTGCGAGGTGCACGCTCCCTCTCAGCCTACGGAAGTACTCCAGCTTACGCCTCCTCAGTATTCACTCCAGCAAATGGGCGGATCCATTCCGGTAAGACGTTGGCTTACCTCGCCCACACAGACAGGCTCACGGCTGGCTGGAGGAGGAACCCATTTCAGGGGAGGCCACCAGCTCCCGCCACGTTACTGTTTTCCGTCGTTGCTTCAGGAGACTCGGCTTCCCCGAGGAGTTGTCGTGCGACGGAGGCACAGACCTCCCCAGACAGGAGTCCACAGGCTTCTTCGCCGCTTGGTGCCTCGAGTCAAAGATCTTCTGGGCACAATACGCCTCTCTGATGGGCGCTCGGATGCAAAGGTTCAGTCGGCCAATTGGCTGCTCAGAGGCAATATCTCACCCTGGGGGTCTGTGGCCTCCGACGGTGTCGCTAGGACCCTCATGCAACACGTAAACACACCCCTACATCTGGATGACTATTACACAAACTCCCCGCCCCCAAACAGTGAATCAGAGCAGAAGTGTACAGGACACTAGTTAATTTGGTTTTGTGCAGCTCAGGTCACATTTATGTTGGTTTCTGTGAGCCATTACAATAATGAGCCTTGCCTTTCATGAGGTCCATCTCTCCAACAATGGCTAGAAAATTACCCTTTCTTTAGTGTTCTATACAAATAATATTGAGAATGATCAAACAATATAGCAATGAACATAAAAACTATTGTTATTATAGTCGTCATTACTTTAGTAATAAAAATAAGTATCAGGATAATTCGTATTCTTTCTAGAACCAGTTTGCATCTCCTAACCTATCAAATTTGGTATCCTATTAATGTCTACTAACCATATGTAGCAAAATAATCGGTGTAATTAATGGATAAGCACTTTGTGAACGTTATTGCATTGATCATTATCATCACTGCCATTATTACTGGCATTGCCATTGATCTTATTATTGCTAAGTCGCACAAGACCCACATGAAAGCAGCATTTAAAGAAGCAAAAGATCGGGTTGGGTTTGTTGACTGAAACAGGTGCTAACATAACTGCACACTGGCAGCCTATATCTCAGAAAAATACATATATAGAAGTTAGGTATTATTTGTACTTATAAAACTTTGTAAAGTACTCGATAATCCTTTAGTACAAAAAAAAAAGAAAAACATTCTAGTCAACAAAAATATAATAAGAAATCAGTAAGAAATAATAACAAAGAATCAGATGTTAAACAGAAAACATAGTGTTCTGAGCTTCAAGGCGTAGCTATCATATCCAACACACTCATGCTACAGAAGTATTTACTCCTATCATCGAGGAAGTTTACTTTAGTTAGGTACTATAATCCTGAGATATAATAATAAAATTTATCAATTCCTGTACAGTCATCATCCAAGACTCACATATACTCTTAAACTCAATTACTTTAAATTGCTTTCGACTTCAAGAAAAATTAAAACTACATTTCAAGTATTACAAGTCATGTTTATTTTATTTACAGTACGATCCCTGCGACTATAGGTAGTACACTTTATAACAACCTCTTCACAAGGCTCATACACACACAATTTTCATTATTTCCTTAAACTGAGTGTAAAACAGTTTCCTCTGGAAGCTTTATCACAATTTCAGCATTGGTGTATTAAATATTAATTTGTCAGTTTTTACCTTAAGACTCCAAATAATACTATCATTACCAGGAAATACTTCTGTAACAACACATACTGGCCATTTATTGTCTTCTCTGACTAGAACATTTTTTTAAAAGATGTTTTCTGTTTCATCTAGTTATGAGTTTACATACATTCCATGTTTGTGTGACTACTTTTGCACTGTCTACATTCACACAAATGATGTACTGATTCTGAGTTGCAACAATGAGACATATTGATGAGGTCTGATTTAGCTTCGAGCAATCTGAGGTTATAATTTGTGCATTATTGTTATCAGTTCCCTGTTAGCTGTGATGCACACCAGTCATATCCACAGAATTCTAACAACAATACCCTTTCCCCTAACCTTCATAAGGTTCCTTCTTGAATAAAAATATTCAAAGGATTTTGTTTTACTCCTGTTATTTCAAAAAAATTGAAAAGGCAAATCTTATTGTAATATGAAAATTAACTATTCAACCAAGAGAAAATACAGTTATATGTGTAATGCCAGCAAATAAGATGTGAAATTATTTATTAAGTAATAATAATCAGTTGTAAGTTGAGATATACAGAAAAGTTAATAAGAAAAATAATTAGGCCTGTTTATGCACACCAAATAGCAATCAAGAGTCTCAAAGGATGTTTTTGGGGTGTGCCAAAATCCTGAAATGTATGTAGGACATACAATGTAGTATTGTACTGATGAGCATTCATGGTCAACAAGGCAATCAAACAGGTCGTTTTAACAGTCTGACCAATCCTTGTTTACACTGGGAGTCATCGAGGAAATGGAAACACTTTTAGTACAAGTATTAAGGGAGAAGTGAGGTTGGGCAGGAATAGGCTTGCCAGTGAGGTCCATCTGGATAGATGGCACATGAGCTTGGTACTCATATGTAAGTGTGACCAAGGTCTAGTATTTAAAAAGAAGTATACAGTAAGATAACTAATTACATTTTTTTTCTACATTATTTATGCCCAGCAACTGCTGCAAATAAAGATTCTAAGGATTATCTATCGACTATGTATTTACATCAAACTGTAAAAGAAAAAAACTCCTAAAAGGAGATGAAATCTCAAAAGATAAAAAAATATATATGTTTTGCAGCTCAGAGTACATAATCAGGAACAGGGCGTCATTATCAAAATTACTTGTTCAGACTAAATCACCCTTTTTCACGGAGTTCATTGCTGAAAATAATATAGGCTGACCTTTTACAAGTTACATAAGCTTGGGACAAAAAAAGGTGCTGGATTAAGCAATTTACAGAGGTGAGACTTACGGAAAAAAGAAAGCAAAATAAGGCACACAATGCATCTTACTGAAATGTCAGCAATCTTAAGCAATGTAACAGCATAAACCATTGTAAGTCAGCTATAGTATAAAAAATACCATATATGTATTTGACTATGGGGTTATTATGCAATTTACTAAATACCAGATTTAGATTATTGTATCAGTCCTCTGCAGCTGAAAGGCTAGTTGGGTTCAGGCTCCCACTGAAGTGAAAAAACATTAATTCTTTATAAAATGGTCTATGAATGGAAGAAGAGCAAAGATTCTCCAATGAAACCTTTATCATAAATAGAACTGAAAGCTAAAATAATATCCATCTTGTAAAAAAAAAAAAAAAAAAAAAAAAAAAAAAAAAAAAAAAAAAAAAATATATAATATATATATATATATAATATATATATAATTATATATATATATATATATATATATATATATTATATAATGGAAGACTACAAATGATATACTGGTAAAAACGAAAAATTATTTACAGACCAGAAAAAAGACACTAATCCCAGTGTACATAAAGAACATCAGCTTGCCCTCAATAGCAAGGGTCTAATAATTTAACAATGCAGATTTGCAAAGTAACTATGAATAAGATTGTAATCATAAGACACATGACGATGCTATGTCATGTTACATGCAGCTATGTCATTTCTCTGGACTTGGTAAATGCCTTTCATTACATCCCATACAAGAGACTAATAAAAAAGGGTAATAATGACATCATAGATGAAATCTCCTTCTAGTGGTGAGATAATAAATAGAGGGAGAAGATCACGAGTGGCGCTAACATATTTTTCCTGGCTCCATTTTTACACTCATTACATAAATCTCTCTTGACATACAAATAGTAAAGTTGTCACATAGGTAAGCTGACAAAAATCATAGATTAAATAATAGCCTCTAAAACAGAAATTATACAAATTAACAACTTTGCTCAATAACAGGAGACTGCAAGATATCATAAAAAAATTTTTTACTGAAGGTAACAAATGTCTGAACCATAAAAGAACATCAAAGCTGTAACATATATATAAATGTATATATATATATATATATATATTATAATAATATATATATATATATATATATATATATATATATATATATTATATATATATACAGCTGCATGAACTTACCAGTTGATTTACTGGCATACTGGTGTGTAACTTTATGGAAATGTTGTTAGGATTATCCAAAGAAAATACTGACCCCTTTAATGAAAACATGTGGGTTGCCCTTGCATCAGGGATAAAATTAGTATATTTTGGTGATAATCCACTGCAGATCCGCATCCTAACCAAAAATGAAATTATAGTAATATAGTAAGCCAGGATTAAAGTGCACTGTTAGATGACTGCACATGATTTCTTTTCTTATCATCATCGTTTGTGACTGCTTCTTCTCTGACTGCATATTTGCTAATTTTTATTACTATTTTTTTCTTAATATGCTTTTTCTACTCCACTCACTCACTCACACTCACACCACCACCCACCACCACCCACCCACCCCACTCACTCTCTAGGGTAGTCTCTTTTTTCAATAAAGATATATTTTTTATAATGCCTACATTCTATAATCATTTCAGTAGTGTGTTTTGACAGCCAATTACATAGTTTCTGTTGATCCTTGCAGAGACAAAAATGCTAATTGGTACCATCTTACACAGAAAAGTATTCAACAGATTTTGAAGTATAAATATTCTCAACAATACTATAAGCTTTCATTATTTAACAATCAGTCAAATAACAAAAAATCAATTATTCTTGTCTTTATAAAAATTTAAAGTTATCACCTACTACACATCACATTCATATAAACATACATTTTTTTCTCAATTAATATTTACACACTTTTGCTTATTGTCATATACTTTAATGAGTTTTTTTTTTTTTTTTTTGGGGGGAGGAATCAAACTTTATTATTATTACTTTAAGAAAAACATTGGAAGAAAAAAATAAACTTTATTATACTAAAAAAAGGTTGAACAAAATAAAAACATGTGAAGTCTCATATATTTTTTTTTCTCTTTCCTTCTATCTTTCCTTTTTTTTTCTCTCTTCCTCTACTTCTTTCTTTTGCAAATTATTGGAACAGGCAGCATAGTGTTTGTGGAAGATTTATCCAAAACAGAGGATAAAAAACAGAAAATGAAAGAGAAATACTGATAATCATACAACCTAGCATCCTGAGTCGTTTTCTCTTTGTTCTTCCAATGTATAGTCTGAAAAATAAAATATGTTTATATTATATAGATAGCTCATTTTTTCTCATTCATATGCATCAGCAAAAACAACTTAAAATATGAAACAGATTTGTTACAAAGATATTTCTTGAGAACTAATTATAGCTAGTGCACATGTATCTAATTCATCAAAAAACTGATAGATAAGTTGTGACTATTGAAGAAAAACAAAGCACCAAGAAAAAACATCACATACTAAATTAACAATTTATATATATGAAAAAGAAAGAAAATAAATATATACCTATAAATAAATACTTCTACATAAAAAAAATTAAACATCATGCAATACATAAATCAATAAACAAGAAATCAATTCAGAAGATTATATCATACGGTTTTCAGAACACATCAAATTTGTTGTAACCCCTGAGTAACTTACTTCTCAAGTGCTCTCATCCTTTAGATATTCTGGGGATCCTGCCAGAGGCTACTCAGATTCTTTTCGAAAGCTTCTCTGTCCTGGGCAATGAAAACCTGCAAACATGCAATTAATGTGATGTCATTAGGTCAAAACTGAATATTCCTTATTGTATTTATTACTTCTGTCCTTTTTTTTTCTTTTCTTCTCTCATTCATTGATTCACTCTCTTTTGTTCTTTCTGCCTTTCTTTCTCTCTTCCCTTTCCTCTTTGCCTCTCTCTTCTCTCTCCTCCTCCTTCCTCCTCCTCCTCCTCCCCTTATCTCTTTTCCTTAAGCTATACCTACAATCTAATTAAAAGGAAGCATAGCCAAATGATCACAATTTATTTTTTGCCATGGTGTGCACTATCTGTTCAACTAGATGTTCCTTACTAATCTACTAGAGCCCATAATGCAGGTGCTCAGATGCCAGTAACCCCACAGCTTCTCATAAACACTGGAGTTATGCAAGTGTATAAGCAACTTTTTAGCCTATCTGACACTCCTAAGGAAGGCTCTTCATACTGTAGCCATTGTTCAGGAGTTTCAAATACTTGTATTGCATATCATTTATGTAAGTGTCTGGAATATCCATCACAGAAAAACTGCTAATTATTAAAGTTTTAACTTGTAAACCAGGAAATTATTTTTTAATCATTACAATTATAAACAATACAAAAAAGGGAAAAATCTCACTTCCCAAAATAAAAAGTTCATTATACATATAAAAACAACTAGAGTAGATAGAGCTCATATAATAAATACAAGACCATTCATATTTTGACAGGGTGATAAGCAACTAGTTATCAACAACCCACAACCCTTGAAGTCCCTCCTCACCTTGTTGCCCATCCAACTATCCAGGCAAGGGCGAGTGATTGACCCTGGCCCAGCCTCCGATCACTATTCACAGCTCCTGCCTCTCAGGAATGCCATGTGCCTTCCTTAGAGCAGTGAGGCTTCCAGGGTCGGACTCAGGGGCATCCCAGTGGTACATGCTGCAGTAGAAGAGGGAGGTGAGCAAGGACTTGTCAGTGATGCTGCTTGCTTGTGGGTGCTCTACCAGCATGGGGTTGCTATGGCCGTGTGCGTCGGCCTCATCAATCATGATTTGTCTTTCTTGATGGCCAAAGGGATGAGAAGTAAGGAGATAAATTAATGATGATTGCGAGAAAGTTCACTTACGGACTATGATTTCTAGGAAAGAAGTAAAATGAAAAATCTAATGATTAACAAGAAAAGAATCATTTGTGAAACACTTTACGGAATTCAGAATCTGCGTCTTACTCTGTTGTGATCCTATTAGGAAGGTATTTCTTCTTAAGTTATGCTTTCTTGTATAGAGGGGATTCTAATGAACATTTTTTATGAACAAAAATTCAGATTCAGACAAATATAAATTGCAAAAATATGGTCTTTATATTCATATACCAAATGAGACAATTCACCATTTTTACTTCATGAGACAGACTGGGATCACTGTGATATATTAAAATCAGGAAAAATAACACATTAGAGAGTGGAAATTATGTACTCTGATTTTTGCATACTAACAATTATAAAAAAGATAACTAAATTACTTTCCACATAAAACTCATTGTAGCTTCTTCATTTTTTCTAAGCAAATTGTGGAAAAGAAAATTAAATAAAAATAGTTACATAACAGCTAAGTACGCTAAATATCATTTAACACATATACAAAGTAAAATATCATAAAGCCATTATAGTTCATGACAATTTAACCTAAAATTGACAAAGAAATAAGTTTATAATGATGTAAATGTTCCAAAGCAAAATCAGTTAAGTTTAATACATTAACCCCAGGGATAAAAAATTTGTCAAGTGGATATTAGCATGGAGTTATTGGCTCTCATGAAGAGCTTCCCCTGTTTCCACCTGACTCGTTTGGTAGTTTGTAGGCAACATTAAGCACCTAAAAGCTTAACTTCAATTTAAGTATTATTGCCTAAAAATTTGACCATAGAACTGATGCCGCTGCTATCGGAGGGAAACGAGCTCTGTCTAAGGAGCCAACGGCACAGGAATGGTCGTGATATGATGCCACCCACTATTTTGTCCACAACAGCCATGGCATGTACATACATGTTGCTTGGCAGAATGGAGTTAAAGCAATATAATCACTGCTATTTGAGTTAATGGACATAAATTTGTGCAGCATGGGACTGTGTTTGCATTTCCTGTAGTATAGGAAATAACAAATAATTTCATGAAATAAAATCTAACTGTGTATGGCATCCATACAGTACAACATTTTACTATTTTACAATCTTATATTGAAAGATATTAATTAAATACATTTGAGGTGTACTAGCATATCACATACGGTTGACAAGAGACATCTACGCATTGTGACTTCTAAATCACTGATTTGCCGTAAAAATTAGCTATTTTCTATTACTGCCTCAGTGTCTATTTATGCTGGAAAAATACCTGAGCCCTGTTTCATATAAGTTATTGAATGAAATGGCTCATATGACCTAATCTATAAGACTGATTAATTAAATTAATTTAATCAATTTAATCATGAATTTCCAACAAGGTTTACTGGTCATAATAGATATGCCAAGTTGCTCAGAATACATTCTTTTTTAAACCCTGAAATAATCAAAGAAATATCTCATCAAATTGGCTTTACATAACTGTTTGATATTTTTACATTATAAGCTTAAAAAAATAGAAATGAAATAAGCTTGTTTTACAAAAATCGTAAGAAGTATATTTAGGTACAATACAATCTTAGATACAATAACCAAATAAAGTTACTTTTAATGATTCCTGAGTAACCTAGACACAACCTGTAATTTACAATATATAGTGTGACAAAGTTGGGGTGAATTAACCTGCCACTGCACATTTAGATAAATATACAACTCACAGCCAGGGTCCCAAGATATCATCCCAGGCACTGGGACCCAGACTCACGACATGATTAGGTGTCACTCTTGTCGGTGAAATTTTAGCCCTCATGTCATAAGACGGCACATAGCATCAATTGTTCAGAAAGATATCTTAACTACGATACTGAGATTAATTATATCCAAATAAACTACATCATATAAGGAAGACGGTGAAATTAACATCATAAGCCATAGCCTAAGCAGGCACTATAAAAAAACAAATAGATATATAGGGTCATTCCATGTCAGTTCACCCAATGAGTTAAACACAACCCCCTCTAAATTTGAAGAAAATAGATATACATCCTTTTTGCCATTTTTTTGAGAAAAAGGGCATGGCCACCAAATTTCAGTCTTATAACTCTGTAACCACTGGCAACATATATATTATTTATATCATCTTTTGAGTGATTTTAGGTTCCATGACCTTTTGACTTACATTTTGACCTTGAAATTGACAATTTGGGACAATTGACCTTGTGATAATTTTCAATGAAAATAGTAGCCTAACATGTTCCTCACAACATATGAAAAAACTGGAGAGGAAATCTTTGTTGTTTTGGAGTAATATTACTTAGAAATTAGGATACCACCACTAAAATGATCATATGCTGGCTGTTCAATCTATGTACATTAAGCACATTCCACACACTGGCAATATCTATTTTCAGGTAAAAGTGACTGCTGGTCCAATTTTACACAATTCAGTGTAAAATATTGCCAATTTTTCCACAGAATCATTTTTCTTATAGGCTATTCTTTGTCTACAGGCCATTAAGAACACAAGCTGGAAATTCTGGCAATTTTCAGCTTGTGTTCTTTATGGAAGAGGATGTCAAGTATGGAGCACCAATCACATACCGTATATCAGATTCAGGAACCCAGCATTAACCATCCTTCGATGGCCAGTGAAAAGTTCTATCAGGTCCATGAGGGTGCATGAATTTTATCCTATAGTCACAAAATTCCTCTGAAACCACTTCCAAAAATCCGATCCATGGTAGTTCGCCATAAAGACAACATACAAAATTCTGACAGTCTTTGAACAGCACAATTAATTTCAGTCTCTATATTCTTTCAGATCTTAAAAGATAATGATGACAATTCTACCAAGGCAGATGTAGGCAATATGAAAAAGCAAACACTATGAGTAAAAAATGGAGGATATGTGTGTGGGGTGGGGGTAACAAAGTTTCAATCATATTTGCAGGGGAATAAATAAACAACAATATACAATAATTAAATAAAAAAAAATTAAAAAAGGGTAAGTCATCAAATCAAACCTCATCAAATGAATGTGTTCCACTGCCTTTGGTGAAGCTCTCCATGATTACTTTGTTTTTCTGCATATCTTCCTCACTTAAATGATACACAGTGTGTGATTGGTGCTCCATACCTGACATCCTCTTCCACTAGGAACAACAGTATCTCTAATGACGACATTACCAGAATTTCTAGCTTGTGTTTTAAATGGTCTGTTGACAAAGAAGAGCCTATAAGAAAAGGGATTTTGTGGAAAAATTGGCAATATTTTTACACAGAATTGTGCAAAATTGGACCAACAGTCACTTTTACCTGATAATAGATATTGCCAATATGTGGAATGTGCTTAATGTACACAGAATATACAAGATATGATCATTCTACTGGCAAGTATCCAAATTTCTAATTGATATTACTCCCAAACAACAAAAATTACCTATCCAGTTTTATTCATTAGTTTTGGGGAACACATTGGACTACCATTTTTATTGAAAATTATCACAAGGTCAATTGTTCCAAATTGTCGATTTCAAGGTCAAAGTATGGGTTAAAAGGTCATGGAACCTAAAATCACTCAATAAATAAAATAAATGTCATATTGGTATTCCCTGTAAGTTCCCCTTTACAAATATATTCCATTTTTGAAAATCGGACCTGTGGTTAAAGAGTTATTGGACTGTGAAATTTGGCGGCCATGGCCTTTTTCACAAAAGAACCGTCTGTCTGATTGAGCTAAAATTTGGGAATTTGGCTTTTCTGACTAGGAATTACATGTATATCTATTTTCTTCCAGTTTGGAGGGGGTGAGCTTTAAAATATTTTTTTTGGGGGTTATCCTATAACTTTTGAACATAACCTTAATCAATAAGTTATCTTTAGTGGTGTTCTACATGTGAACAGGCCAGGACTACCACCCCATCCATTACTTTTAAAGCCACATCAATCAGCATGCACTTGTCCTTGTCAACAACAATAATAACAATAACATCAACAATAATAATAAGAAGAATTACAGGGAGAAGAGAGGAACAGCAACAGTAAGACCAAGGAAAGGAGCGAACAATTGAGGAGAAAACGGCAGAGCTACAACTCACTTCCAAGCATCTCTTCAGCTGACCAATTTCCTTATCCCTGGCACTACACTGCGATCGGCTGGCACTCCCTCGACCTGGATATCTGAGGAATTAAAAACCTTTTTAAAAAATAATATAATAAATAATAATAATAATAATCCCAACTGCTCAAAAGAAATCCTAAAGAGAATCAAATACTTCTACATACTTCTAGTAAAATTTGTAAAATAAATTGCCCTGCCTATGCATTCCCTTCCATTCACATCATTTAAAAAAAAAACTGATATTTAGTTCAATATTTTGATTATCTGAGAGGCACTGTTGTAATCAAAAGTATAATTTTCATTTCATATAAAATATCATTACCATCACTTAAAGTACCAGTTGAAGAACTTGTGAAGAACTATAGATAGTAGATTTTCAGGATGCATTGTTATCAGAAGCTACTACTTGTACTGGTTGTTTCCAAGAGCATCTATGCTAGAAGTGGTTGAGACATTACCACCTCTACTTTGGAAATTCTGCTTGGACAACTGCATCTCTGAAGATGTCCCGGTCAATGTACCTTCACACTAAAATCAAGAAAAAAAAAAGATTAATTGCAAGACTGTATTAAAGGTTATTTAATAATTCATCAGAGGATATCTTAAATACGTGAGTGAAAAGCTTATACCCTCACAAAAGGTAATAAAGACCATTACTAACAACGGTTAACAAAATTAAAGAAGCAGAAACATGTAAGCCTATACATCTGCTTGTGTTAAATCTCATTAACAATAAGTCAAAAAGGGGAAAAGGGAGAAATGCCTATATGTGAATTATCATAAATCTAATACGAGCTGAATATTAATGTACCGTTCCCTCTACTTCCTGGCTCACCCTTGAATAATGTCAATGTGCTTCTTTTCCAGTATTTGACAGATACCCTTTACTCATACTTGCAGTTGTTTAGGATGCAAAAGTAAGAGCTAGCATTTCACATACTATTAATGAATAATAATCTTGTACGTGGTGTTGACTGCACATCTGTAGGATCAAGAATTTTGCACACTAACCATTCTACAGGCAAGTTTTACTAATCCAGTAGCTACTAAAAGGAGTGCTGGATTCATGAAAATGTCAAATCAGTGAAGCTTCACCACTACATAAATGCTATTAAAATAAATACACGCTGAAATATAAAGCAAATGAAAAAGATTGATGAATAACAAGTAAAACCATGTGATGCCTTCACAATGTAATATACTGTGTAAGTTTCCATGCAGCTATTCATATCAGAAGAAAATAAAACATAGGCTAGGTTTATGTTCAGGTGGTTTGGGTAAATCTCATTCAGGTTAAAATTCAATAAAGTGAAAATAATAAATAGCTGACAAGTAGCTTTCTGCATAAGCTGCAAAAAAACAAACAAACTTTGGTATAGGCAACCCGACCCACAATATTTTTTGCTAAATTCCATTACCACAAATCTAAAACCCTAGTTTAAAAAATACCACCAAAAGCACAACCCCTAGTGCCACAACGGCTTAATTTATGACTACCAAAGCACACTAAGCAAACCTCGTGCCACAGGGACTGCATCGTTTATTGGCACTAACTGATATACGGCGATACTGCATACGGAAAGCGTACATCATCTCAATATCAAATTAGCAACCCTCTGACTGAGGCTTTAAAAAATAAACAAAATTTGAATTTTAAAATTAAACTTCAGTTTTATTTTTCCACTGTAATATCAAGGTCTGGGAGGCAGGGTTTAGAGTGAGGTGATATCCACGAACAGGTTCATTATATCACTTCTCATAAAAATACGTAAATCATCTCCATAGGGAGTCTGTTACCTGAACCATTTTTTGGGGAGGGGGGGGGTGTTAATGTGAAAAGTGAAAACATTCAGATCCTACTTGACAGAAACTTGACTCAAATGTTTAATTTTTTCAAAATTGTATTTTCATTATCTTTTCTAATTTACTCATATTACAAAACCCTAACATGCTTTGTTTCATTCTGTGATGTATGCCATCAGCAAGGCATCATTAATCACCTACTTTTCCAAAACAAATTTCAGTCCCATAAAAATAAGATCTCTAAGACATGCGTCATTATACGGAGATTATCACATGGTTAAATTCCAAATTTGTATTTTTTAACAACACAGCTCACCTATCATGTACACATTTATACTAATTCCTTAACAAGTTGATAACAATGATCAAATTCCTTATCAAAACTGTTTCAAATAAACATACTTCATAACATCAAAGTCGTCCCACATTTTAATTCAGTAAACACTTACATGCACAGCTAAATTATCCAAGGCCTGCGGTGTAGTGTCTGTTGCACCCCAATATGCCCTGTTCTCTGCACGACTCATCTTTTATTCCCCTGGAAGAAGAACAGAATCTCAGTACTCCACAGGTAGAAAACAACAGCAGAACAGGTATAAACATGTAACTAGTTTAAGAGGTTGTCTACTGACATCAGTGTACAATCAAATTTTTTGGTGAGGGCTATACACTGTCCAGCCGGATAAAAATATATCTTTAAACTTTAAAGAGCAAAATAAAGAATGAAGCAAAAATCTATTACTCAGATTTTAGTACCAGGCTCCTATTAAAAATTTTCTTTGCTTTTTCAACTGTCATTAAACTTTGTGTGCTGGTGTCTCCCTGCTTATATAGATATATCTCAAAGTATTTCCGATACACTATATAAGCTCTGTAAATGTCTCAGAATCATAATAACTGAATTTAGAAATACCAGGATAAAATATAAAGTGAATAATCTTTAATCATTGTACACCAGAACAGAGATCCTTGTACGCAGCTTCCCATGAATTCTTACAAAAAGCACAATATCACTTGATAGTAACAATAGCGGCAACAATGAAATCCTTAGATTTAGTACAGAGTAGATTTCATTAACTTTATTGACAATTTTTGTTCTAATGGGGTCTGAATTGTACCTACCAAACTGCAAGGGAGAACAAATAATGGAAATAATGTATGCAAATATCATAGGCAGAAATGAATGCAACTGCTCAATGTTTGCATGTGTTACCATGAAGAGGCCTCAGGCAAGATAGCTGGCTAAAAAGGAATGGCAGATGCTGAGGAGTCCTTGTTGTCACTTACAAACAGCTAATGGAGATCACCCCACAACATTTGGAGGCAGGTTTAGTGACAGAATGAGGGAATACATATTATTGAAGTAAAAAAACACTTATTAGTTTCCCTTTAATCAACGCATTCTAATATCAAAGAACAAATATATATCAATATAAAGAAATGTATGCTAAAAGTTGAACTTCATTATTCGTCCGAGAGGGTAGCACAGAAATAAATAGGGAAAATAACAATTTAAGACATGACTGATCATTTATCATACAATGACATACGATAAATCAGAAAAACAACAAAATCATCATTAGTGTTTAAATATACTTTAAAGCTGAACTGCCCTCACAAGGTATAGTGATTGTGGGTGTTCATTTGTTTAAAACCCATTTTCTCTGAATAATTATTATACCCCTTCCAGCTCTGGGGACCAAGCTCGTAACCTTTATCTCTGTACAATGTTTAACGTTTGAAACAAATAAATATGTTAGACATCAAAGGTCATATAGCACTATGGTGAAGTATTGTGTCAGAAAGGGTAAAGAGTTACAGATTAGGATAAAATGTGTTAGTAGGAAGATAAAATGATTAGTAGAAAGGGGAGGGTAAACGGGGTAGGGCAATTAAGCAAACTGGTGTATATCTGTTACTGGGGAAGGTATAGGAATAATGTTCAAGGAAAACAGAGATGATTCTTGTAAAAGTAGGAGAAGAATCCGGGGAGAGGGATGGTTGTTAGATGTCAAAGATTAGAGGATGTTATAGGAAAGTATGGAAAAAAGGGAAAAGGGAAAGTAAATGAACTAGAGCAGGAAATAGTAAAATGGGAAAGGTTCAGATTGTCTTCAAGGGATTCTGGAGAGGAGTTGGGTGAAGAGGACTGAGCAAAAAAGGTTCTCTTATAAGGAGAAGAGAAGATAGATATCTGAGGAGCAGAAGAGGAAGGTGTAGGAAAGGATATAGTATGAGAGGGTGGAATGGAACATCTAGGTTGCCTGGTACAACAGCAAAATTAAGCAGGAGGGGAAGGTATTGGGGGAAGTGGTAGAGATTGGAGTATTTGGATTTAGATTGGAAAATGAATTTGACTGGGGGATAGGGTGAGTAGATGTAGGATGGTTTAGGGTATAGGGAAGAGATACTGGGGGATATGTAGAAACATCTTGTGAAGATGGTGGGGGAGCAGAGCGAAGGAATGTTTTGGAAGAAGTTGAGAGAGCAAAACCTCGTTGTCATTCTTCTTGTCTGGCCTCATGTAGAGTGAGGACTAGTTTGAATCTGATGACTGCTATTTAACATTTGAGCTTATAGGCAGGGCAGCTCCTATAAAATACATAATGTGAGTCTCCACAATTGGCACGTGTACATGAATGAGCACGGCAATTTGAGCAGTCATGACCATGAGGGCAGTGGGCTGTGGAGAGATAGTGTTTGGATGGGTGGCCAAAACACCAACATTTCTGACATTGACAAGGAAGGGGTCGATATGGTCAGACATGGTAGGACAATCCATGGTAAATATAGAGCTCATGGGGGAGGTCATGTCTACAGAAGATAATCTTGGCAATACTGACAAGGAACTTATGCTGGCCTTTGGGAAGAATAGTGGGTAATTTTCTATATTACCTCCGCCTCTCCGATATCGACGATTTTGGTATCGTTGGATTCCTCTCACTGTCCACATTGCAAATATATAGTTTTTATTGCGTGGAAACCCCTGTTAGTGACAAACTTTGCCCCAATAGCAGGGGAGGGCATGGAAGGTTCCAGGGAAAATGCGGGGTTGAATAACACTAATAATATAATCCACAGTGAAAATAACCATGGTCATTAACATAACTTTCCATTGCAGGGGGCTGTGCCCCCTGCAAACCCCCCCTGAGGGCCAAACCCCTGCCGAGGACACAAAATATCCCCTACGTATTCACGGCAGGATAGAGCGCACACGAACTAGATGCATCGCAGAAGGTGCAAAACCCGCCGACCCGACGAGGGCAGGTCACCGCCGCTCTTCTGTTCATGGTATACCTTGTTCATCCTGATTATACTACCATCGTATCTGCATACAATGTTGACTATGTCAAGGTTAGTATGCTGATTCAGTGGGAATGTTACGAGGTAAATGTAATACGTCCGCCGCTCCGAGATCGCCGATAACTGTGTAACGCTCTAGCCTGCCGAGAATACGTGGTGGAGGTTTTGTTTCCTGCAATGGAAAGTCATGTGAATAACCATGGTTATTTTCACTGTGGATTATATTATTAGTGTTATTCAACCCTGCACTTTCCCTGGACCCTTCCATGCCCTCCCCTGCTATCGGGGCTAAGTTTGTTGCTAACTGGGGGTTTCCGCGCAATAAAACCTACATATTTACATTGTATAGAGTGAGAGGAATCCAACGATACCAAAATCTTCGATATCGGAGAGGCGGAGGTAATACAGAAAATTACAGAATAGTGTAACTGTACTGCCACTGCATCATAACCAGCAAGGCAGATAAGTAGTCATTTTCACAGTCTGACCAGTCCTTGTTATAGATGGGACAAGCATTTGGGGGAATAGAAACAGTTCCCTACATTGGGCCTCAGTCTCCATCTCTTTACCCTCCCAGGACAACAACGAGCAAGGTATTGGGGGGGGATCTCTGCACAGAGATGTATCTTTCTTTGCATAATAATCCCTAGTCAGACCAGCCTTATATAATACATAAGCTGTCGAGGACCTAATATCAAGGCTTTTCAACATCTATTTTGTTACATGATTAACTATAACACCAACTCACAAACGGTTCCAAAGGATTTTCACGCAATTTTTGTTATTGTTGTGGCTTCAACT
>NW_020868386.1:62500-67500 GCF_003789085.1 Penaeus vannamei
GTGTGTGTGTGTGTGTGTGTGTGTGATGTGTGTGTGTGTGTGTGTGTGTGTGTGTGTGTGTGTGTGTGTGTGTGTGTTGTGGTCGTTTTTGAGTGATAGCTGTAATATTGATGATGAAAAGGCGGATAAGAAGAGTGGGTGTTAGTAATGATGGCGTGATGATAATGGTGATAATGATGATAATTTTAGTTATAGTAGAAGTAGGTATAATAGTAGTAGTACATTAGTTTTAGTAGTAGAAGTAGCAGTAATGGTAATAATGGTAGAAGTAGGTGTAAGTAGTGAAGTAGTAGTTAAGTAGTAGTAAATAGTAGTAAGTCGACCAGCAAGTGCCGTAGTAGTTGGCAGTAAGTACAGTAGATATGCAGTATTGGTAGTAGTCCAGCAGAAGATAAGTAGTAGAAGTAGTGGTATTAGTACAGCAGTTACAGTTTTAGTAGTAGTAGTAGTAGTAATAGTAGTAGTTGTATTAGTAGAAGTAGTAGTAGTAGTAGTAGTAATAGTAATAGTAGTAGTAATAGTAGTTGTAATAGTAGTAGTAGTAAGTAAGTAGTAATAATATAAGGCATAACATAGTAAAGTAGTAGCAGTAATAGTAGTAGTAGTAGCACTAACAGTAATAGTATCAATAGTAGCAATAATAATAGTAATAGTAGTAGCAGCAGTAGTAATGATAGTAGTAGTAGTAGTAGTAAAAGTAGTAGCAGTGGTAATAGCAAAGTAACTGTAATACTAATAATGATAAGGCCCAAAGCAGTTATGAATGATCCCGGTGGAGATGGCTGCACAAAAAAAAAATGTGGCGATAAAGAAGGACGTCCAGCAGTTGTTGTTGAATAAGACGAAGGGCTATTATTCAACGGATGCTGGTGCGGGCAATTAAGAGAGAACCGCGTCCCCGCTGCTATGATGTCGGGGGGGGGGGGGGAATTCCCAAACAGAGCGAGGAAGGGGCGCCGGAGGGGACTCGCGTTTGTTTTATGTGAAATATAATTAGTTGTCAGTGGTCTTGCTATTTTTTTGGGGGAGTGGGTGGATGGGTGGGGGAGGGCTGGACCGTGACGGGTGTGTGTTTGGATTTTTTTTTTTTTTGGGGGGGGGATGTGTATTCTGTTCGTATCTTTTATTTTTCCCTCTCTCTTTATTCGTATCTCCTTCCTTTCCTCCTTCCTCTTTTCCCTTCCCTTTATCTCTCTCCCTCTTCCAGTCCCCTCCTTTCCCTTCTATTCCAAGCCTATTCCACACTTCCACCCCTCCTTCATTCTCTCCCTCCCCTTTCCTTCCCTCTCTTCCTTCTCTTTTTCTCCTCCTTACCTTCTACTATTCTTGCATCCTCTTCCCCTCCTTACCCTTCCCTTCCTTCCAATCTTCCCCCTCCCTTCTTCCCCTCCTTCCTTCCCATCTCCTTCTTCCCTATCCTCCCCGCCCACCCCCGTCCACGCCGGCAAAGCACCATCGCGACACCGCGCCCGGCACCAGATGCAAAAATCTCGGCGGACTAAACTGTTACCCAGGCTAATTCTTCGCGGTAAGGCCAAGGGCGGAGGAGGAGGAGGAGGAGGAGGAGGAGGAGGAAGAGGAGGAGGAAGAGGAGGAGGAGGAGGAGAGGAGGAAGGAAGGAGGAGGAGGAGGAGGAGGAGGAGGAGGAGGAGGAGGAGGAGGAGGAGGGAGGGAGAGAGGAAGAGGAGGAGAGAGAAGAAGAGGAAGGGAGGAGTAAGAGGAGGAGGAGGAAAGAGGAAGGAGGAGAGAAAGAGGAGGAGGAGGAAGAGGAATGGGGAGGAGGAGGAAGAGGAGGAGGAGGAAGAAGAGGAGGAGGAAGAGGAGGAGGAGGAAGTAGGAGGAGAGGAGAGGAGGAGGAGGAAGAGGAGGAGGAGGAGAGGAGGAGGAGGAAGAGGAGATGAGGAGAAGAGGGAGGAGGAGGAAAGAGGAGGAGGAGGAAGAGGAGGAGGAAGGAAAGAGGAGGAAGGAGGAGGAGGAGGGAGGAGGAAGAGGAGAGGAGGAAGAGGAGGAGGAGGCCGCAGGAGAGAGAGGACGCGATCTCATCCGCGCTCGAGAGGTCGGATGGGGCGGGGGTTGGAGGGGGGTATGTGTGAAGGGTGGTGGGGTTTGAGGGAGAGGGGTGGGGATTGGAGGGTGGTGGGAGGTGGGAGGTGGGTGGGAAGGGGTAGAAGGGGGGGGAGGTCGTAGGGTGTTGGATAGTGGGGGTGAAGGGTGGTGGGGTTTGAGGGAGGGGGGTGCAGGTGGGGTGGGGAAGGGGTAGAAGGGGGAGGGTCGAAGGGTGGTGGGTGGTGGGGTTTGAGGGAGGGGGGTCGGATGGGGGAGGGGTGAGAGGAGATGGGAAGAGGGTGGGGTGGGGGTGGAAGGGGGAGGGGTATAAGGGGGGAGGGTCGAAGGGTGTTGGCTGGTGGGGTTTGTTCTTCCTCTTCTTCCTGAATTTTAGATTACTGATTTATTTTTATCTTTTATTTCTTCTCATATTCATACTGCTTATGTAATGCGTTTGGATTTAAAGATCACGGAGATTAATCATGATGTAAAGGATCTTGCTAGTTCCGTTAATTAATCCACCCCCCCTCCCTTCTCTCTCCGTCCCCTCCCCATCTCTCTCTCATCTCATCTCATTCTCTCTCTCTCTCTCTCATTCACTCTCCTTCCCCCCGCGCGGTCTTTCCTTCTCTCTCTCTATCTCATCTCTTCTCTCATCTCTCTCTACTCTCATCGTCTCCCACACTCTCTCCTCTTCTCTGCTTTCTCCCTTTCTCCTCCATCCCTCTCCTCCCCTCCATGCTCTCTCTTTTCCCCTCTCCCCTCTCTACTGTCTCCGAGCAGCCTCCTTTCCTGCCCTCCCTCCCTTCCCTCACTACTCTCTCACGTATCAGCCCTCTTCTCCCTGCCTCTTCACCTCCCTCCCTCTCCCTCTCCTTCCCTCTCCCTCTGCCCGTCTCCCCCTGCGATCTCTCTCTCATCTCCTCTCTCCTCTCATCTCTCGTCTCTCTCCTCTTTCATCCTCTCTCTCTCATCTCATCTCTCTCGTCTCACTCTCATCTCTCTCTCTCTCTCTCTCCCATCTCTCCATCTCCCTCTCCCTCCTCCCCTCTCCCTCTCCGGCTTCTCCCTCCTCCCTCATCCCTCATCCCATCTCCCATCTCCCTCTCCCTCTCCCTGGTGTATGTGTGTTGTGTGTTGTGGTGTGTGGTGTGTGTGTGTGTGTGTGTTCGTGTTCCATAGCATGATATAATGCTTAGGGTGGTCTGTGCATATAATTGGGCCCAGGGTGTACCCTGTGCATGTGCCCGCGTTTGCATGCCTTTTACATGCGTCGCGTGGGCTTGCATGGAACCTTTTTTGCATGTGCGAATGGGTGTACACAGCGTCTGAAAGATTTCGAATTTGGTCCCCGTGCCTGGAGCTGTTTGTCCTGAGCCAAGCGCGCGTATGTGTGCCTCGAGATCGTGGCCTGGGGATGTTTTGGTCGGCACTGGGGCATATCCGCGCACCAGAGGCACGAATGCGCTCGGGGCGGGATGGGGCTCAGGGGTGGGGCGGAGGGCGGGGCTTGTGGCATGGTGCAGATATCGGTTGTCACTGATGGGCACCGGCTTGGCCGCGGAGGCTGGTGCGCCGCACAGTCACGTCCGGTGTTAGAGGTGGGAGCCAAGTATGCTTGCATAGTTTATTCTCCTCTCTGTCCTGTCTGTCTGTCTGTCTCTGTCTGTCTGTCTGTTGTCTGTCTTCTGTCTGCTCTGTCATGGTCTGTCCCTGTCTGTCTGCTCTAGTCTTCTCTCTCTCTCTCTCTCTCTCTCTCTCTCTCTCTCCTCTCTCTCTCTCTCTCTCTCTTTCTCTCTCTCTCTTCTCTCTCTCTCTTCTCTTCTCTCTCTCTCTCTCTTCTCTCTCTCTTTCCTTCTCTCGTCTCTCTCTCTCTCTCCTCCTCTCTCTCCTTTCTTCTTCTTCTCTCTGCTCTCTCTCCTCTCTCTCTTCTTCCCCCGCTTCGTCCCCCCCCGCTCTCTCCCGCCCCCCCGCTTTCTCCCCCCCCCCCCCCCCCCCCCCCCCCCCCCCCGCCCCCCCCCCCCCTTTCCTCCCCCCCCCCCCCCCACCCCCCTCCCCCCCCCCCCCCCCCCCCCCCCTCCCCCCCCCACCCCCCCCCCCCCCTCCCCCCCTCCCCCCCCCGCTTCGTCTCTCCATTCCTCCCCCCCCGCTCTTCCCCCCGCATCTCTCCCCCCCGCTCTTCCCCCCGCTCTCGCCCCCCCGGCTCTCCCCTACCCCCCCCCCGCTCTCCCCTTCTCCCCTCTTCGTCTTCCCCCTTCGCTTTTCTCCCCTTCTTTCCATGCTCTTCCCCCCTTTCCCTTTCTCCTTCCCTTTGCTTGGTTTGTTGGAGATTTCAATGCTGTTGAGATAGCGTTCCTCGCCGGTCTCCCAGCTTGCTCATTTCAATTGGAAGAGCTTATTTTGTGATCTTTGTATTTATTTCGTTGGGGTGTTATTCGTTAATTCTTGATATTGTTAATTTGTTATTTCTGATCTTTGTTTTATGCTATTTGGTTATTTTTGTTTCATGTGTTCTGATTCTGTGTGTTGTGTGTGTAGTGCGTATGTGTGCGTGCGTGGAATGAGTTTGTGGTATTTTCAGTTATAGTTTTTTTTTTTTAATTCAGTGTGTCGCTATTGTGTTTTGATGACGGATGAAGGTGACCTCCTTATCTCCCATTACCCCCCCCTTCACCCACCAGCCCCACCCACACCCCCTCTCTCCCCGCTTCCATCTCCCTCCTCTCTCTCTCCTCCTTCCCCCTACCACTCCCCCCTCCCCCCCCCCCCCTGCTGTCCAAACCGGCTTCCCATGGGTGTTCCTCGCAGACGGCGCGTGAGTGGGTTCCCTCTGCCCCCCTTCCCCTCCCCCCCCTTCTTTTATGATCATTTCTGCTATAAATTATTCCATTTATTGTGTCGCTATTCCGCTTTGATGAGGGTGACCTTTTGCGTCGGTCGTCACTGTCAGTCAC
>NW_020868386.1:70000-75000 GCF_003789085.1 Penaeus vannamei
CGTCGGGTTGGGGGGGGGGGGGCTCCAGGGTGACGGCGATCGGCTTCTGTCGGGAGGGAGAGTGTCCCTGGCGCGGGCGGGTCGTTGGTTTGTTTTTGTTACGTTTGTGTGTTTGTTTGATTTTGATTTTGATTTTTTTTTTTGTATCAAAGTTATCAGCATCTTTGTGTAGCGTTGTTTGTTGTTTTTATTATTTTTATTATTATTGTTATTGTTATATTTATTATTATGATTATTATTATTATTTATTATTGTGATGATGATGATCATCATCATAAAAAGGATAATGATGATAATGATTATAATTATAAACATTTTTACTATTATTGTTATTTCTATTATCATTATTAATGATATATCATTGTTATTATAAAGTTGTGTTACTGATGTTGTATTACTGATGTTGTTGTTTGTATTGTAAATATTATTATTATTATTATTATTATTATTATTATTATTATTATTATTATTATTATTATCATTATTATCATTATTATTATTCTCATCGTTGTTATTATTATCGTTCGCTCTTTTAATTCCTTTTTTTCCGTTCGCAGGTGTGTATCAGCTGTTTCGTGCTCGTTGGGTGACTTGATGGTTTGGTATGTATGGTTTTTAAGTATTGAAGGAGGGGGAGAGGGAGAGGGAGAAAGGAAGAGAGATAGAGAGTGTGTGTATTTGTGTGTGTGTCATTGCTTTTATTTTCATCTATTATATTTATTTTTTTAAATTATTTTTATCTATTTTTTATCGCTTTATATATATCCGTGTCGCTGTGACCGAGAAAGCGTACTAGAGAGAGAGAGAAAAAAAAAGTTGGCCTCGCTCCGATTCCCGAAACTGGACCACGAAAGGGAATTAAAAACTCGTCTCTTTGGAGCCAATTATATCATCGTTTTGGGCGTGGAGGCCGAGGAGGGGAGAGGGGAGAAGAGGCGAGCGGAGGCGAAGGCGCGTGGAAATACAGCGAGAATACACCGAGGCCGACGAAGCTACAGCGAATTGGTGTGTCATCTTGGGAAAGGTTGGGCGGTCGCGTCACCTGGTTCCCCACTAACTGCGTTGGGCGGCCGGGCGTGGAGGAGACGGAGAGAGAGAGAGAGAGAGAGAGAGGGAGAGAAGGAGAGAGCGGGTGCCCAGGTGGGCGCACGCTCTCTCTGTCTGTCTCTGTCTGTCTGTCTCTGTTCTCTGTCTGTCTATCTGTCTGTCTGTCTGTCTGTCTGTCTGTCTGTCTGTCTCTCTCTCTCTCTCTCTCTCTCTCTCTCTCTCTCTCTCTCTCTCTCTTCTCTCTCTCTCTCTCTCTCTCTCTCTCTCTCTCTCTCTCTCTCTCTCTCTTCTCTTTCTCTCTCTCTCTCTCTCTCCTTCTTCTCTCTCCTTTCTCTCTCTTTCTCTCTCCTCCTTCTCTCTCTCTCTCTCTCTCTCTCCTCTCTCTCCTCTTTCTCTCTCTCTCTCCTCTCTCTCTCTCCTCTCTCTCTCTCTCTCTCCTCTCTCTTCTCTCTCCTCTCTCTCCCTCTCTCTCTCTCTCTCTCTCTCTCTCTCTCTCTCTCTCTCTCTCTCTCTCTCTTCTCTCTTCTCTCTCTCTCTCTCTCTCTCTCTCTCTCTCTCTCTCTCTCTCCTCTTCCCCCTCCGCCCTCTGCCCTCCTTCCCACATTCTCTATCCCTCCCTACCTTCCTCGATTCTTCCCCTATCTCTCCTTCTCTTTTCCTTTCCTACCTTTCCCTTCCTTCCTTCCTTCCTCCCTCCCTCCTGTCGATCACGCATTCCACCTTTCCTTCCCTCTTCCTTCTTCCTCGCCTCTTCCCTCTTCCTTCCTTCCTTCTCTCTTCCTTTTTCCTTCTTCCTTCATCTCTTCTTTCCTCTTCCTTCTTTCCTTCACCTCTCCTCTTCCTCCTTCTTTCTTCCTCTCTTTTTCCCTCTCCCCCTTGCTTCTTCCTCTTCCTCGTCCTCTTTCTTCCTTCCTTCTTCCTTCCTCCTTACTTTTTCTCTCCTCCCTCTCCTTTCCTTCACTTCCTTTTCCTTCCGTCTTCCTTGTTCCTTCTTCCTTCCTTCTTCTTCTTCTTCCTCTCTCCTATTCTCACACTCTCCTGCGCGAGTCGGGTGCTTGTGATGGACGCCCCTGCACCCTGTTCATGCACAGACCTGAATAGTCATGCGCTGGGAAAAGTGTGTGTGTTTATTGTTCCTCCCACTTGTGCTTACTCGGTGCACATGGGGGTCTTTGTTATTTGTTTTTTCTTGTGTTATTTTATTTTTTTCGTTCCGTTGTTATTTAATTATTTTTATTTTTTTGTTATTGTATTCTTTCTTGTGTTTTTTTCTTTTTTTTCTTTGTTTTTTTTTTTTTTTTTGGTGTCGCGTTTTTTCTTTCCTTTCATTAGTTATTGTTTTTTCCCTTCTCGTGTTATTTTTCCGTTCTCGTGTCTTTTCTCTTTCTCGTGTAATTTTTCTTTTCTCATGATATATATTTTTTAATTCTCGTGTTATTTTTTCTTTCTTTCACTTCTCTTTACTCTTCATTTTTTTGGGTCTTTTTTTTCTTTCTTTTTTTATAGGAATGCTTGATTCACTAAAACAGTGCAAGCTGGTGCAAACACTTGGTTTTCGGTCTCTGTTGCTTTATTTGCTGGTCTTACTCTTCTCTCTCTCTCTCTCCTCTCCTCTCTCCTCTCTCTCTTCTCTCTCTCTCTCTCTCTCTCTCTCTCTCTCTCTCTCTCTCTCTCTCTTCTTCCCATCTCTCTCTCTCTCTCTCTCTCTCTCTCTCCCTTCGCCTTCTCCATCTTCTCCCATCTCCCCCGCCCCTCTTTCCCTCTCTCCACTTTCCCGCCTCCTCTCCTCTCACCCTCTGCCTCCCCCTCTCCTCTCTTCCCTCCCCTTCTCCCCCTCCTCTTCATCTCCTTCCCCTTCACCTTATTCCTCTAACTCTCTCCCTCCTCTCCCTCCTCTCTTGTCTCCCTTTCTCTCCTTCCTCCTCCCTCCTCTTTCAATCTNCCATGCCTCCCCCCGCTCTTCACAATCAACAGTCCCTGCCCCTGCCGAGGTGTCCCCGACCGGATGAGAAGGCTCCCCGGCGGAATGCATAAAATCATTGTGTGGTTCCCAGACTGCGCTGGCTGGCCGGTCGGATCTATTTGGGGTCGGGGGGCACCATGGGGGTTACGGGGGGGTCGAGCCGTGGCGTGCCTGGGATACGTCTCGGGATGGGTGGGGAGGAGGGAGGAGAAGGGGGCGGGGACCGCGGCACCTTGTATACGCCACCTGGCACCTCTTCCGCCCACTGCGCCCACGACTGGGTTGCCTCAGTCGTCGTGGGCGTGCGCTAAGCCCTGTTTGAACATAAGGATGTGGGCGGGATGACTCTCCGCCCTTCAACGGTGGCGGGCGCGTGACTTCGCGGACTTGCCTTATAAGGAAGCGGAGTAATGTATTTGTGTGTGTTTGTTTCTTTGCTTGTTTCTATGTATATCTGTGTGCGTGTATGTGTATGTGCGCGCGTGTGTGTGCTGGTTTGTGCATATGTGTGTGTGTATGGGCGTGTGCGTATTTGTGTGTGTATGGGCTTGTGTGTTTGTTTGTTTCTGTTTTTTTATTTGTGTATCTGTGTGCGTATGTGTGTAAGCATGTGTGTGCGCCCTTATGTGTATGGGTGTGTGTGTGTGTTTGTGTATGGGTGTGTTTGTGTGGGTGTGTTTGTCGTGTTTGAGTGGTGTGTGTTTTGTGTATGGTGTGTTTGTGTGTGTGTGTTCGTTAGCAAATAGAAGTAAGTGTAAAGACATTGGCATTTATGCTTGAAACGTACATGTCTGTTTGACAGGCAGATAGTCACTCTGTATCTGTTCATTTTTCTCTCTACGCGTTTGTGTATGTGTACGTGTTTTATTTGTGTGTATCTGAACATTATGTATGTGTAAGTATATATATATATAGTATATATATATGTGTTGTGAACAGTTACATTAGTTTGTATGCATATATTGATCTATATCTATACGTGTGAATGCGTAATAAGACCCTGCAGTTTTCGAATAGCCCTTTCTGCAACCTGACAAAAAAAATAAACATTGCAACCTCCCTTCCTCTGAATACCCCCTCCCCCTCCCCCCCCCCCCCCCCCATATTCCATGTTCAATTAATTTCATTAAATGATTCTTGTCGATCGATTCGTGAGCACCCTTTCAGCCGATAAGGAAGCTCCCATAAGGATTAATTCTCTTTCATACTTAAAAGATTTTCCTTGGGTCTGTTTACTGTCGTACTGGAATTCCTCGTAATGGAACGATCTCTTTCCCAAAAAATTCTGGCGCGATTTTTCGTTTCTCTTCGTCGCTTCACATTTCAAGAATGTTCTCGGTTCCTTTCGAGGTTAACATCGCTTTCCCGTGAGATTGTGCATTGAGGATCAGCATACGGGATAGTTCAGAGCTAACAATGAGCATCGAAAGGAAGAAAAAGAATAAGAATGAGGAGAAAGAAGAAGAGAGGGGAGGGAGAAAAAATGGAAAAAATGTGAGAGAGAGAGAGAGAGAGAGAGAGAGAGAGAGAGAGAGAGAGAGAGAGAGAGAGAGAGAGAAGAGAGAGAGAGAGAGAGAGAGAGGAGAGAGAGAGAGAGAGTAGAGAGAGAAAGAGAGAGAGAGAACACAAACTCTAACCAACAAAGCAAAGCACAACACACTAAAATTCATTTAATGAACATTAACAAGCACACAAAAAAATCGCTTCCAAAGAAATTAAGATCAACAGATATTGAACAAAAATCTTGGGAATGAAGATCTGTTAAAATAAGATCATGAACTACCTTAAATTTCGAGCAGAGAAGGACGAAAATCGGACAAGTTTTCGTGTAATATTTGACCTTAGCGACCTGGTAGAGATTCACCAAGGATTCGACTAGCCTTGTCTGTGATTATTATTCTATTTTGGTGTTTAGAATTCGCTGTTCCTCGTGTCTGTTTGTTCAGATGTTGCAAGGCGTAAATTTCCGTAAAGGGATTCTTCGTCTTTG
>NW_020868386.1:84620-100576 GCF_003789085.1 Penaeus vannamei
TCTCTCTCTCCTCTCTCTCTCTCTCTCTCTCTCTCTCTCTCCTCCTCTCTCCTCTCCTCTCTCTCTCTGCCTTCACCCTCATACACTCCTTAACCCACCCTCTCTCTCTCTTCTCTGTCTCCACATCTATCTCCTTTCTCTCTCTCTCTCTCTCTCTCCTCTCTCCTTCTCCTCCCCAGATTCTCGCTGCATTACACGACCTGCAATCCTTTTACGGAAAAGAAAATCTACTTTCCTCCTATTTCTGGATTGCAAACTATCATTTCCAACGATGACAATAACGATTTCATTGCCGCTTGACAGTCTTCCAGTGTACGAAATCTGGTCTTTGTGACAGATTTTAAAAAAAAACATTTTTTAGGGTAAAGTTTGAGCTGATTGTTTGTTTTTTTCTTGTTTGAATGTGAGGTTGTTTGTTCATGTGGAATTTTTGTCATATGGAGGTTTGTTTGTCATGTCATATGGGTGAATTAGGTTTGGAGATGATATAGGATTGTTTTTTTCCCATATTTTGAGAGGATTATATCTATTATATTCTTTGAGCCTCCTTTTCTAAATCCGTTTTTGGACATAGGCCTTTCCTATATTTTTTTTCTACGTTTTTCTGTCTCCAAGCCCTCCGGTACTAGTCTCTCTCTATTTATCTATTTCTTTCTCTCTCTCTCTCTATCTATCTGTCGGTCTGTCTCTCTCTCTCTCTCTCTCTCTCTCTCTCTCTCTCTCTCTCTCTCTCTCTCTCTCTCTCTCTCTCTCTCTCTCTCTCTCTCTCTCTCTCTCTACCTCTATCTGCCTTATCTATCTGTCTATCTATATCTCTCTATCCATCTCTCTCTCTCTCTATCTATCTATCTATCTATCTATCTATCTATCTCTTTAAAACTCGCTGTGTGTGTGTGTGTGTTTTGTGCGTATATGCATGTGTGTATGTCTGTGTGTGTGTGTGTGTGTGTCTGTGTGTGCGTGTGCAGATGTGCGTGGTTTTGTGCGTATATACGTGTGTGTATGTGTGTGTGTGTACCTTCTTTCTTCTACTATTTCTCTGAAGACCCAAAATTGAGGACTCTAAAATTGTCGTTAAATGTTGCCACCATTTTGGCAAATTATGCGAATGCGACGATTTAACCCAGGCTTCGGCTTCGATTTGAGTTTGTAATTAATGTTCGTTCTCGCATCCTGCTGTAAATTAGTACATAACATTAAGATGTATATAAGAGTTATGTTAATTCTAACCGTACTGCAAATACAGTATACTATTGACGTTAGATGTTGTCATTTTGCACCAAAATTTATGAGCTTTTTGAAACGCAAATGATTATGATGACGTCACTGCACCGGGAAATCCACACACAAAATCGTACGGGGAAAATAACTAACACTTTTAATCAACGCTTTATAACGACCACTCTTGTTTGCAACAATTCTTACCTCCCCCTGTCTCAAAATACCCCCCCCCCCCTCCCCTCCACACACACCCTCACCCTCACCACTATACCCCCTTATACCTTATACCTTCTATATATCATACCTCATACCTTATACCGTATACTGTATACCGTATATTGTATACCTTGTACCGTATACTTTATACCTTAGCATTATACCTAAACCTTATACCTCATACCTTATGCCTTATCCCTTACACCGTACACACTATACCATATCCCTTACCTTATACATACCTTTACACCTATACCATACTTACCCTTATACCTTAACCTACCTTACACACTATACCATTCCCATACCCTATACCTTAATACCTTACACCTTATCACTTATACCTCATACCTTATACCAATACCCTTATACCTATACCATACCCTTATACCAGCAAAACCCAGAACCAAAATTAAAGACACAGAGACTTGATCCAGATTTCCTCACAAACCCTCAATGCCAAGACACACAACCCTCGTTCTTGCGACATGTGTGAAATAACGGGATCTGCATTTAGAGGCTACATTTTACCTGTCTTCCTGTGCTTGTTGCATGCCCAGGAAGAACTTGCGCTTGCATAAAATCAGCGGCGGCATTTTGCGAATTTCCTCATTGCATGCAGGTGCAAGTTGGGGGGGGGAGGGGGGGGGGAAGGATAGTTTGTTGTTGTTGTTGTTGTTGTTGGGGTTGGGGTTGTTGTTGTGTTGAGGTTGATGTTGTTGTGTGTTGATTTAATTGTTGTTGAGGTTGTTGCTGTGTTGTTGTGAGGTTGTTGTTTTTGGGGTGGGGTTGTGGTTTTTGATATATATTAAATAGGGTATTTTCTTGTATCACATAAAAATAAACTTAAGCGTTTCCAAATCTCTCTAATTTTCTGTTTAGAGTTTCACTTTATATATATTTATATATATATATATATATATATATATATATATATATATAATATATATATATATATATATATATATATAATGCTATTAAGAGAAAACTCATATTGTTCAACAGTTCATCCTTTTTCGTTATAATCAGTTAGTTTATGGTTATCTGTGCACAAGAATGAAATATATATACATACATGTGTGTGTGTGTGTATGCGTTATGTGTGTGTGTGTGCGTGTGTGTTGTGTGTGTGTGTGTGTGTGGGTGTGTGTGTTGTTGTGTGTGTGTGTTGTATGTGTGTGTGTATGCTGTGTGTGTGTGGGTGTGTGTGCGTGTGTATGTGTGTGTGCGTGTATGTTGTATGGTGTGTGTGTTTTATGTTTAGTAATTTATACACATCCTAAACATCATCATTAACAGTGTTCTTCCGATTTCCGTTGCAACAGAACAGCCTGATTGCAATCTCCCATCCCCATTCCTCCGAACATAAATATAACTTTTTTTTAATCGTTCAGACAGGTAGAAATCGTTGAATAGATAGATAAATAGATTTTGTCGATAGATAGGTTTCCGTGGCTCGGTGTCACTGCTATGAATTTATTAGTAAAGTTGAGAAATAGATAGAGAATATCCTGTTATTTAATATACTTTTTTGGGAAAGTAATTTTTTATTTTATTCTCACTGTCTCTGGAGTTCTCGAGTCTATATCTATATGTCTCTCTCTCTCTCTGTCTATCTATCTATCTATCTATGGAGGCCTTTATCGTTTTTTATATCGTTTTTTTTTGTGGTGTTGATAAAAGTGGAAATAATTATGTCTCCTTTTTTTCTTTTTTCTCTTACTGTCACTGGTTCTGTCTATTTGTCTGTCTGTCTTTCTTGTCTTCCCCTCTCTCCTGCTCTCTTTCTCTTCTCTTCTCTTTCTCTTCTCTCTCTCTCTCTCTTCTCTCTCTCTCTCTCTCTCTCTCTCTCTCTCTCTCTCTCTCTCTCTCTCTCTCTCTCTCTCTCTCTCTCTCTCTCTCTCTCCTCTCTCTCTCTCTCTCTCTCTCTCTCTCTCTCTCTCTCTCTCTCTCTCTCTCTCTCTCTCTCTCTCTCTCTCTCTCTCTCTCTCTCTCTCTCTCTCTCTCTCTCTCTCTCTCTCTCTCTCTCTCTCTCTCTCTCTCTCTCTCTCTCTCTCTCTCTCTCTCTCTCTCTCTCTCTCTCTCTCTCTCTCTCTCTCTCTCTCTCTCTCTCTCTCTACCTACCTACCTACTACCTATTTATCCATACCCTATCCATCTATCTTTAATTCTTCCTCTCGCTCATATCTTTCTCTTTTTTCATCTCTCACTCTATCTGTCTCTATCTCTCTATCTATCTATCTATCTATTTCTTTCTACCTCCTCCTCTCCATCTCTCTTCTCTTCTCCCATCCCTACCCTCCCCTCCCCCACCTCCCCCTCTCACCACACCCCTCTCCCCCTCTCTTCCCCACCCCACCCCCACCTCCCCCTCCCCCCCCCCGCCCATCACCGCCACCCCGCCTACACCGCCACCCACATGTCATGATTGGCAGCACTTGTGTCTCATTCCCTTTTATGGCGCTTCCTTTTTATCGTCTCGTCTCCCTTTGTCTCTGTTCTCTTTTTTTTTTTGTCCATTTCGCTTTTTGCGGGACAATCCATCTGTCTGTCTGTCTGTTTCTCCCTCCACTCTCCCTCCACACGCCCACCCGATGCAAGGAATGCTGGAGTTCACAGGCGTTGCTGACCCATTCGGCATATTTGGGCGCCGGCGAGAGAGAGAAACCACGACGGAGGCGAAGGAGGCGCTGCAGAAGTGAGGTCTTTATAAATACGTTTTTTGGGCGCGCGAGGGAGTATAAGAGAAGGGGATGGGATGCTTGGTTTATTTGATAGGATTCTTTCATATGTGTCTGTCTGTTTTTCTGTTCGTCTGTCAATCTGTCTCTTTCTGTCTTCTGTCTCTTTGTCTCTGTCTGTCTGTCTGTCTTCTCTCTGTCTGTCTCTCTCTCTCTCTCTCTCTCTCTCTGTCTCTCTCTCTCTCTCTCTCTCTCTCTCTCTCTCTCTCTCTCTCTCTCTCTCTATCTATCTATCTCCTCTCTCTCTCTCTCTCTCTCTCTCTCTCTCTCTCTCTCTCTCTCTCTCTCTCTCTCTCTCTCTCCCCCTCTCTCTCTCTCTCCATCTCTATCTCTCTATATGTATATATTACATATCTATATGTATATATATATTAAGAACACACACACACACACATACACACACACACACACACAACACACACACACACACACACACACACACACACACACACACACACACAACATATATATATATATAATATATATATATATATATATATATATATATATATATATATATATTATATATATATATATTAAATATATATACATATGTGAATATACATATATGTATCTATGTGTATATATATGTATATATATAAGTATATATATATATATATATATATATATATATATATATATATATATATATATATATGTATATATATATATATATATAATATATATATATATATATATATATATATATATATATATATATATATATATATATATATATAATATGTATATTATATATATATATATATATATATATATATATATATATATATTATGTATGTGTGTTGTGTGATGCTTGTATGTATGTATGTATGTATATGTATTATGTCATGTATTTCTGACGAAGATATATTCGAAACCGGTCACATACATCTCTTGTATTGTGAAGATATTCGTTCTCATTCATACCTTTTCTACATTTGTCAACATGAATACGGTTCATTAATGAGAAGGATTAGTAAACATAGTCTGCACTCCATGTGGACTTCAAATCTCGCGGTTGTGGTATTTTGGATAGGCCTATATATCCTTGTGACATCAACCCTACGGCTATATTCTACATTCAGGTGATATTATGGGGAAAAATATTTATAATGCAGGTTTTAGATGAATTATAAATCATTGTATAATGCGGATGTAAATGTTATTTCTTTATTTACAGATCTTAATGAATTTGTGACGACAGCATGTAACCAAGTCGTGAATATAATTTCACTTTTTCTTCGTAATAATTTTCATTTTTGTTATATGTTTTTTTAATGTATTATAATTACACAATGTACATAAAACGCACACTTTTCAGATTGAGTTTATTTGATTGCGACATATTTGTATAGAAAAAAATGAATATCTGGCTAGCGACAATTGGCATCTATGCGCTTTTTGGGGTCTACAGACTATAAAATCGCTGCCGGACCTCATTTCGCTTCTATGTGAAATGAAGAGCAAAGGGCCAAGAAGTCTATTTCGAAGAACCCCAGAAGACACACAGGAATATGAGCTAAAATTACCATAAATATGAACACGCTGCTGCCTACCGGTTAAGAATCACCTAAAATATTTAAACTTTACCGCCAACAAACTGCAATTTAAAAAGCAAACCCTTGCGACTGACAGTGCCAAAATCAGCGCTAAAATGCAGAGAGACAATCTTTGACTCTTGACCCTTATCTAAAGCAGACTGTATTTCCTGCGCTAAAAATCCAAAGACAAGCAGACATTTCATGCACCAACATCATTGCAGCCGAGTCCCTTTCTAAAACTAAACTGAGTCTCTGGAAGAAACGGTCTCAAATGGTCTCAAAAATACGGAAAGACGTTTGACCAACAAAAGCCTTAGGTTAAATTGGTGTAACTGAAACGGGCCTATATTCAGTAGGTGAAGACTGTAGTTGGCCCTTAAGAATAGGGATAACATTACCACAGCGCCAATACCCTGAAAATTACCCATGACGAATTAAAAGGCGCAAGATTACAGCTAATTTAGGAGATAATTGACCATCCAGTATTTTTAAAATCAAAGGAAACAAGCCTTGAGGATCTACTCCACCATATTCATCTAATTCTGAGAACAGGTACTTGATTTTAGGACATGAAAGCAAATGAATTAAAACACGATGATGGTTGACATGACAGAGGAAGTTCAACATCTTCTAAACATGGCTCTGAATTAAAGCTTTCATGATAATAAGTTACCCTTCTCAGCCAAAATATTTATAACACAACCAACAAGTTTTCATCTAAGGAGGAATGGAGGACTCAGCACCAGAGAAACTTTCAGCGTTGACCATTATCTATGAGGCTGTGGCGCTTCTGAGAAAACTTCCTTCAAATGAACACTATATTCATATTTAGCCTCCTTATAAACATTAGTTTCTACATAATTATCCCAACAATGACGAGTACGGTTAGCAGACCAGAGATTGTAGGCCATGTGCTTGTCCCAATTAGCCTGGTGACGTCGTTCATTGAACCATATTTTCTCATGTGAACGAGATTTAAGAGTTTTCCTTGGTACAAACCTCGTTATGATGTCCAATAATAACAAGTTCAGAGCTTTAACAGAGTTTTGCTTGGTACAAACCTCGCTAAGATGTCCAATAACAACAAGTTCAGAGCTTTAACAGGACAGGGAGCATTCTAGAAATCTCCCATTGCTATCAAAACCATGGTAATCACCTCCATTAATTCTAGACTTGAAAATGACTTCTCTAGTTAGTATATGTAGAAAAGGTATGAATGAGACTGGATATCTTCGCAATACAAGAGATGTATTTGACCGGTTTCGATTACGTCTTCGTCAGAAATACATGATGAAAACGTAATCGAAACCAAATACATCTCTTGTAATTGAATACATCTTTGTATTGTGAATATTCTCCAGTCTACTTCTTTCAACATTAGGATACTTTCATTCTCTAGTTAGGCTAAACTCTGGCATAGGAAAGTCCAGCTGGATCTTACAAGCAAGACTACGGCGGTCGGGGAAGGTTAGATCAGTAGCAACCCGAGGAGGAGGTGTCATGGCGTCCCACAGGGCTATTTTGAGGATCGTTCAGCGAAAATATAACCATTAAAATCATTATTCTCCATTTTTTTTTTTAATTGAAAAGACTAAATCGATCGACCATATTCACAAGTGATCCGTAAATTTGTGACGTCATCAAATAAACCCCCATGTGCTTCTTTCAAAAAAAAAAAAAAAAAAAAAAAAAAAAAAATATATATATATATATATATATATATATATATATATATATATATACATATATATGTATATATATATATATATATATATATATATATATATATATATATATATATATATATATATATAGTCCGCGCGCGTGTGATATATATATATATATATATATATATATATATATATATATATATATATATATATATATATATATATATATATATATATATATAGTGTGTATGTGTGTGTGTGTGTGCGCCGCGCGCGTGCACATGTATGCAGGCATACATACACATACATTCAAAACCAGAGATAAAAAGGCAAAAGTTTAACGAAAGAAACAGACAGACAAAGAGACAGAGACGCATGCCCTGCCCCCCCCCCTTGCCCCCCCCCCCCCCCCGCTTAAGGTTAGGGCGATGTACGGGAGTCGTTCACTCGTGACCTGCCGGAACTGCCGATGACGTCACAAGTTTGACCTTTCCAGTGACCCCTTCGGACGCTGGGTCACGCCCACCTGACCTATTGCGGGCTAGAAAGGCGGGAGAGAGAAAGAGGGAGGGAGGAGAGAGAAGAAGAAGAAGAGGGAGGGAAGAATGAGAGAGAGAAAAGAAAAAGAAAGATGAAAAGAGAGAGAGGAGAGGAGAGAGAAGAAAGAGAGAAAGAGAGAGAGAAAGAGGAGCGAAACAGACACATAGAAAGACAAAGAGATACAGAGAAGAGAGAAGAAGAGGGAATGAGGAGTGCAAGAGAGAGAGACAAAGAGTGTACGAAAGAGAGACAGCCAAGCGAAAGACAAAGACATACCCAGACAGAGAGAAGGAAAGAGAAGAGAACGGGTAAGAAAGAAAACACCAGAAAACAAAAAACAAAAAGTAAGAAGCAGAAATAAGAAACTTCTAACCGTTTTTTTTATCCTCATCCGAACGTATTAACCATGTGATAAAACGGCCATTAGTTTCGTAAGTAATATTTGGTTCTTTGTAGAGAAATTGTCTTGAGAAGCTTGCAGACGAAAGAATATAAGAGATACGTGTACAAGTGTAGATAAGAAGCCCTTGTGTACTAACGCTGTGTCACCCTCCCCAAGTGTTCTTGTATCCCCCAACCGAAAAATGCAATAAAATCATGAAAATACGCACGCTCCTACCCGTCTTCCAACTGAATTATCCTTGTTTTTATTTTGTTATTATCTCCTCAAATTCTTCGCCAAACCTTCGACTTGCTGGCTCCTCCCCCGCCCCGCGCTGGGTCCGCCGCGGTGGCTCGTCGACCTCATGTCGTGTCTCCGTCGTCACTCTCTACTTGATTCTATGACTTAAACACTAGCCATAAAATTATCTAACTCCACGATAAATCACTGCGCGGCCGTGCAATTAAATAATAAAAGGAGGGAGAGAGAAAAAAAGAAGGAGGAGGGGGAAGGATGCAATCGATGAGAATCTTGTCTCGCGCCGGCGAGGGAAGTCGAGGATCCACGGTCATTTTGGCGGGAATTTCAACCGTTCCCTTCCCCTACCCTGTACCCCATGCCCCCCCCCCCCCCTCTCCTTCACTCAGACCCTACCTACATCTTAATTAACGGACATTCAACGCTGTGTGATTGAAGTTATAGTGAAAATAAAGATATGTTGAAAATTAGAAAGTTCGTTGCTTCTTCTGACTTCTTTTGAATTTTTTGATTATTCCATTTTTGCTTGTCTCCTTTCCTTTGTTTATTTCTTTTACTTTATCCTTCTGTTTTCTATCCTTCAATTTACCCTTCTTGTGTAATTTCATCATTCATTGATTAATATTCTTATATCCTCTGTTTATTTCCTATTGAGATTTTTCAATTTTTTTCTAATTTGCTCAATCCATCTGTCTATATTTTTCCTAAATTATTATATTTTGCTCTTTCATCTGTCTATTATATTTAATCAATAAATACTTTTTTGCCTACCACTTAACATTTCTTTTTTCTCTCGATCTATATTTTTATCCTTTCGCTCTCTCCTTTCTCTCTCCTTCCTTCTCTTTTCCTTTCACTTCCCTTCTTTCACACATTTCCTCTCCTCCCCTTCCCCTTTTCTCCCCTTTTCTCCTCATTCTTTTTCTCCCTTATTCTTACGCTTTTCTCACTCCCTCTATTTATTTTCCCTCTTTCTCCTTCCCCTTTCACTCTCCCTCTTCTTCCCTCTTTTACCCTATCCACCTCCGTTCCCTCCTCCTCTCTTTCCTCTCCTCTCCTTCTCTGTCACCCCTCTTTCCTTTCCTCTTCTCTCTCCCCTCTCCTCTCCCTCTCCCCTCTCTCCCCTCTCTCGCTCTTCCCTCCCCTCCTTCCCTCTGTCTCTCCTCCTTTCCCTCCCATCCTTCCTCTCTTCCTTCCCTCCCCTTCTCGCCCTCCTCTGCCCTCTCCTCCTCCCCTCTCCTCTCTCACCCCTTGCCCTCTCCTTCCCCTTCCCCTCTCCCCTCCCTCTCCCTTCTCCTCCCTTCCTCCCTCCTCCTCTCCCCTCTCCCCCTTCTCCCTCCCTCTCGCTCCTCCCCTCCTTTCCCTCGTCTCCATCCTCCCCTCCTCCTCCCGCTCTCCCTTCCTCTTCCCCTCTCCTCCCCTTCCTTTCCTCTCCCTTTCCCTCTCCCTCCTCTCCCTCTCCCTCTCTCCCTCTCCCATCTCTCCCCCTTCGCCGTCCCTCCCTCTCTCTCTTCTCTCCCTCCCTCCCCCCCTCTCTCTCTCTCCCAAACCACACCCGCCAGGATAGCGAGTCCTACATATCTTCACGTCCACATGGTCGTTTATCCTTGCATTTACGATTATAATTTGAGCCTTGTTGATGGCGCCCAGTCACGGACGCCGCTGCTCTTGCTTTGGAGAAATCTTTAGGTCGGATGAAATGTCTGTCTGTCTGTCCTGTCTGTGTGTGTGTATGATGTTGTTATGATATGTACTGTGTGTGTCTGTCTGTCGTCTGTATGTTTATGATCTGTCTTGGTGTGGTGTGTCTGTGTGCATGTCTGTGTGTGTGTGTCTGTGTTGTGTTGTCTGTGTGTCTGTGTCTGTTGTGTGTGTCTGCCTTCTGTCTGTGGATTGTTGGGATGCTTATGTGTCTGTGTGTGTGTGTTTTTTCTGTCTTGTGTCTTCTGTGTCTGTATGTGTGCTGTTCTTGTGGGTGTTGGGATGTGTGTCCTCGGTGTTTGTTGTTTGTGTGTTTTTCTGTGTGCCTGTCTTTCTGTCTCTGTGTCTGTGTCTATCTGTCTGTCTGTTTTTATGTGTCTGTGTGTCTGTCTGTGTCTATTTGTATGTCTGTCTGTGAGTGTCGGGATGTCTGTTTGTTATGATTCTGTCTGTTAAGCTACTGTCTGTTAGAAAACCATTTTGTCTGTTAATGTTGGGATGTATGGTTTGCTATTTGTCTGTCTGTGTGTGTTACGATGCTGGTCTATTAAGATAACTGTCTGTTAGATTTCTGACTGTATGCTAAAATGTCTATCTATCTGTGACTGTTGGGAGTACTGTCTATCTCTCTGTCTGTTAGAATGTCTGTCTGTCTGTGTCTACTAGGATAGCTGAGTGATCTACTTTCTGTGTGTGTGTCTGGTAATGTCAATTCTTCTATTCGTCTGTGTCTATTTGGACATCTGCTGTATGTCTGTATGTCTGTGTCTGCCAGGATAATATCTGTCTGTGTGTGTGTTGCATCTGAGTTTTTCATAAAGATTTGGCAAATGCTTTTTTTCTGCTGTATTAGTGTGTATTGGTAGTTCAATTTCACAATGATAGACAAATCAATTTTGTTTGCACAATCTTGTTGATTTGATGTACTAATTTATTGTCATAATATTATATTACTGTTAATTGATATGAAATTTTCAGTGTATATACGTGAAAAATATTTCGTTGTTATCTGATTTTTCATGATAATAAATGAATATCGACAAATAACACAATATTCGTATATGTACTGTTTTCGTTACAAAATTCGTTTGTATATTATGATAGATTTGAAAAGCAATACTCTTTTTTCACTGTTTGTCTTTTATTGTGTTGTTGTTGTTGTTGTTGTTTTTGTATATCATGATCCAAACAATTTATTTTTTTCCCGTTTCCAAAATAAACAATTTATTAGATTTAGATTAGAATTAGAAAGATTAAAAAGCTAGCATATTTGTGGTTTTATATATCAATGTGTTTAGTTTTCCGTTTTCGAAAATATTCTTCTTAGTTAATTCTACTATTCATATTAAAAAAAAAGTTTCATGTAGACCTCGACAAAGATAGAAAGGTTTGAAAAAATAATGTATATATCTATATCTATCTATCTATCTATGTCGTGTGTGTGTGTGTGTGTGTGTGTGTGTGTGTGTGTGTGTGTGTGTGTGTGGTGTGTGTGTGTGTGTGTGTGTGTGTGTGTGTGTGTTGCGATGTGTGTGTACTGTATATATATATAAACATATATGAGTGTGGACAGTACATATATCACTCGCATCATAACAAACAAGAACCACATTTTTTTCCCAATCCAATAAGACCTCCCCCGCCCCCCCTCCCCCTCAAAAGACAAAAATATCGAAAACAAAACAATCCACAATCCATTTAGACCTCCCCCCCCCCTTCCCCTCAAAAAACAAATATATCGAAAAAGGAGAAAAAAAAACATCCCGCCATTGCTCAACAGCTGAGCATCGCCGACCTCCGTTCTCAAAGCGCTTTTGAGGCGAGAGAGAAGAGAGAGGAGAGAGAGAGAGAGAGAGAGAGAGAGAGAAGAGAGAGAGAGAGAGAGAGAGAGAGAGAGAGAGAGAGAGAGAGAGAGAGAGAGAGAAAGAGAGAGAGAAAGAGAAGGAGGGAGAAAGAGAGAGAGAGAAGAGAGAGAGAGAGAGAGAGAGAGAGAGAGAGAGAGAGAGAAGAGAGAGAGAGAGAGAGAGAGAGAGAAGAGAGAGAGAGAGAGAGAGAGAGAGAGGGGAGGAGAGAGGGAGGGGAGGAGAGAGAGAGAGAGAGAGAGAGAGAGAGAGAGGACTAGAAACAGAGACAGAGAGAAAGAGAGAGAGAGAGAGAGAGAGCGCAGAGCAGAGACAGAGAGACAGAGAGACAGGAGACAGAGACAGAACAAGACAGACAGAGAGAGGGAGAGAGAGAGAGACAAGACAGAGAGACGAGAGAGAGAGAGACAGAGACGAGAGAGACGGGAGAGAGAGAGAGAGAGAGAGAGAGAGAGAGAGAGAGAGAGAGAAGAAGACAGAGACGAGAAGACGAGAGAGAGAGAGAGAGAGAGAGAGAGAGAGAGAGAGAGAGAGGAGAGAGAGAGAGAGAGAGAGAGAGAGAGAGAAGAGAGAGAGAGAGAGAGAGATAGAGACAAAGACAGAGACGAGAGACGAAGAGATAGAGACAAAGAGAGAGAGAGAGAGAGGAGAGAGAGAAGAGAACGAGAGAGACGAGAGAGAGAGAGAGAGAGAGAGAGAGAGAGAGAGAGAGAGAGAGAGAGAGAGAGAGAGAGACAAGACAGACAGACAGAGACAAAGACAGACAGAGGACAGAGAGGAGCAAAAGACAGAAGACGAGGAGAGAAGAGAGAGACGAGAGAGACAAAGACAGAGGAGAGAGAGAGAGAGAGAGAGAGAGAGAGAGAGCAGAGAGTAGAGAGACGAGAGAGAAGAGAGAGGAAGAGAGAGACAAGAGAGAGAGGAGAGAAGAGAGAGAGAGAGAAGAAGAAGAGAGAGAGAGAGAAAGGACCCCACCCACTAATCAAACAGAATCAAATGTTTAACTAGCAGTTTTGGCGAGGCCCTTTATAGAGCGAGTCGGGTAATAACTTGAAAGCATTACAATGGATTCTTTTTTTTCGATTTTCTTTTTTGCTTTTTTTTTCGCTCTTTTTTTTTTTTTTTTTTTTTTTTTTTTTTTTGTTAGCTTTTTTTCGTCTTTTGTTTTCTCGTTTTTTTGGTACTTTTTTGGGTGGGGTGGAGGTTGTGGTGGAGGGAGGGTGGGAGGGAAGGGGGTGGGGGGCCTGTCAGTTGTGGGTTTTTATTAATATACAATACATTTTTTTTTTTTACTTGGGGATATTTTCTGTTTTATTTTTTATTTTCTTTCTCTCTTCTTTGTTTTTTGTTTCTTCCATTTTTTGTTTACTTTAGGGTTATTTTTTCTTCTTTTTTTCTGCTAATTATGATTTTTTTTTATTATCTTCAGTTCTTCCTAAATAACTTTTTATTAACACTGGGCCTTTCTCTGCCATTTTTTCATCATGATTTATTGATTTCTTTCGTTTATTCGTCCCTACTTTCTATCATGTCTATTTTATCCTCTGCTCTCTCTCTATCTTATCCTATCCATCGTTCTTCGACTCTCTTCTGCTATTTACTTCTGTCCTCTCTAATCTATTTGTCTGTCTATCTACCCATCTTCGACTCTCCTCTAGTCTGTCTCCTATTCCTCGTCTCTCTCTCGTTGCTGTTCCTTTTCTCCTTCTTCCTCTCCTTCACTCTCCTATTCCCCTTCCACCCACCCTCCTCTTCTCCCACCCCCAACCCACTCTCCCACCCCCCACCCTCCCTCCTTCTCCCCCTCCCCACCCCCACCTCTCCTCGCTTTTCCCCCCACCCCCACCTCCCTCCTTCCTCCCCCACTACCCCTTCCTTCCCTCCACCACCACCGCCCCACTACTCCCTTTTCCCTTTCCATATCTCTCCTATCCCCTCTACCCCACCTCACCCACCCCCCCGCCGTATCCGATGCACGGAAAGCATAGTCTTCCCATCCCCCTTCCTCTCCCTCCCTCCTCCTCCTCCCTACACGCCCCAATCCTCCTACCTCCCTCCTCCTACTCTCCCAATCTTCCTACACCCCCTCCTCCCTCAGTCCTTCCTCCCCATCCATCCCCAACTTTCCATACCCCTCCCCTCCTCCCCTCCCCCCAATCCTCATCCATCCACCCCAACCTTCCTACACCCTTCCTCCTCCCCCTCCCAATCCCTCCCCCTCCCCCCTCCCCCAATCAACCCGTCCCCCTCCCTCCCTCTCCTCCCGCCCTCCTCATCCTTCCCCTTCCCCCCAGTTCCTCCACCCTCTCCCTCCCCTCCCAATCCTCCCTCTCCCCATCCTCCAAACCTCCCCCCTCCCGCCAATCTCCCCTCCCTCTCCTCCCTCCGCTCCTCTCCCTCCCCTCCCCTCCGCTCTCCCACCTCCCTCCTCCCCCGCATCAATGATTTACGCCCGTAATCTCCGGTCTTTTGTTCCGGACGGGGCTGATGAGGAGCCACTGAGCGGGCGGAGGATTGCGCCTCGCTTGAACGAGACTGCGGCCCTCACGCCATCCTCAGCCTCATCCTCATCCTAACTCATCCTCCACTCGTCTTCCCTCCTCCTCTACTCCTCCTCCTCATGCTCACTCCTCCTGCTCCTTCCTCATCTTCCCTCTCAATGTCATCACTCTATTACTCCTCCTTCTCCTCCTCCTCTGCTCTCCTTTCCTGCAATTCTTATTACTCCACTCCTCTCCTCCTCCTCTCTCCTCCCCCTAACTCCTTCATACTTCCTCCTCCTCCTCCTACTACTCCTTAATCCTCGCCTTCTTGTTTGCACGCCATCTCCTCCTCCTCCTCCTCCTCCTCCTCCTCCCTCCTCCTCCTCGCTCCTCCTCCTCCTCCTCCTACTCCTTCCTACCCTTCGTATTTCTTTTTGCTTTTTTCTTTTTTATTTTTCTTTTATTTTCTCTTTTTCCTATTCTTGATTTATGTTTTCTGATACGTAATGTATAGATATAGTATATATAATATATTATAATATATATATTATATATTAATAACACATATATATATTTATTTATATATATTTATATATGTATATATATATATATATATATATATATGTGTCTATAATATGTGTATATATATGTACCCACACACAACACACACACACACACACAACACCACAACCACACACACACCACACACACACACACATATTATATATATATATATATATATATATATATATATATATATATATATATATACACATATGTCTACACATATATATGTATATACTATGTATGTGTATATGTATATATACATACATACATACATACATACGCATATATACTATATATATTAAATATGCAACACATCACTATTCACACGGAGTCCGGCTACTTATATCCACACCTACACCGGCAGCTTTCACACACTCAGTCTGCACTCACTCACACACACAACACACGTAACACACCACGCACCACGCACACACGCACACCACACACACACACCACAACACACACATCCACACACCCACACACACACACACAGCCACACACACAGCACACACGCACACACAACACACACGGCCGCGCGGGCGCGAACACACACGACACCGCACACACTACCAAAATACACACACACGGAGACACAGCACGCAGGAGCAGAGGCTGCATTTCTATTTTAACTCACATAGTCACATTAACCAATTTTTCTCTCTCTCCTTGTCATATCTACTTGTCTTTGTCTTCACTTTTATCTATTTATTTGTGGACACTGTCTCTAGTCAGATTTCATCCATCTATCTATCTCCCCTCTCTCTCTCTCTCCCT
>NW_020868386.1:126460-128960 GCF_003789085.1 Penaeus vannamei
TATAAGCGGAAAGAGTTCGAAGAGGAATCTTTATGGAGAGCAAGAATTCGAAGCCAATGTCTATAGATGGAAAGGGTGCGGGGGATGAGTGTTTACAGATGGAGGCCGAAAAATGCCTTGGGCTGCCGTGTCTTGGCCAGCCCAATAAATGTGCAGATTCCTCCTATTACTCTTGCACTTACTACTTCTTAAATATTTTTTCACTTTCGACTGCTTAGACCTGTCGTTTCCAGTACTCTATTTCCATTCTTACATTTACCTCTATATAATTATTTCTACCCACAATTCTCCAACAATTATTATCATCAACTCCAGTTATCGGTTCTGCTCTCACACCTATTCACGCATCACCATCACCGCCGTGGTGTTCAGACCTTCAGACCTCGCTCCTGTGTCCCTATTTATTGCATCACCTTGAACCCTCCAATTGCCGTTGCAGATCGAAGAAACGAAGATTGACATCCCCGCCAGGAAAGCATAAAGTTCTGGGCTTTTTACATAACCTTGAATTTCGAATCTTGGCGAAACAGAGGCGTTCTTCCTGATGTTGTAAAACTTTTTTTGTATAATGACAGTAACGTAAACTGTTCTGGTTCCTTCTCGGAGAGCAATCTTGCATTTCGCAGTTGCAACAAGGTTAGTTTCACGTCGTGATAAATGTGTCGCGGTGTTGTGGCTGTGGCGGGTTCATTTTCCTCGTGGAAGAGACATAGAGAGCTTTCCTTCTGAAACCGGCGCAAGACCAGCGTCAGGCGGGAAGTCTCAGTGGATTAGCATTTTTAAAAGGCTACTACTACTACTACTATTACTAACACTGCTTATACTACGGAAGTCCCTACTATCAGTGGCGTTACTGCAGACATAACTCTCTTTTGCTGCAACTCGTGAGATCCTTAACCACTGATTCGCCTTCATTCCTTTCTATTTTCTTATCTTGTCACATTTTGCTTAATCCTGATTTGATCTGATGTTTTCTTCTGTGTATGATGCTCAGACCTAATGAGAGCAGTGGTGTCTTCTCTCTCTCTCTCTCTCTCTCTCTCTCTCTCTCTCTCTCTCTCTCTCTCTCTCTCTCTCTCTCTCTCTCTCTCCTCTCTCTCTCTCTCTCTTCTCTCTCCCCCCCCTCTCCCTCCCTCCCTCCCCCTCTCTCCTCCTCAATCCCTCCTTCCCTCCCTCCCCCTCCCCCCCTCTCTCTCCCTTCCTCCCCCTCCTCTCTCTCTCCCTTAGTCCCTCCCTCCCTCCCTCCTTCCCTCCTCATCTCTCTCTCCTTCAATCCTCCCTTTCTTCCCTCCCCCCCTATCTCTCCCTCTCTCTTCCACCTTCCCCTTTTCTTCCCCTTTACGTCCCGAGAGAAGCCGAAGGGGCATCGCGAGCCCGGGCGCGACGTCTCTTCGGCTTCCTCTAAGGGCTAACCCGGCCAATCGATGCCTTGAGCCGACGACGCCCGAGGGCCCGACGACGACGACGACGACCTCTGAGCCCGCGGGTGACGTCGCCGAGAGGACCTGTCGCCGCCGAGGGGCTCCTTCGGTTCCTTCGCCGCCTCTGCTTTGGCTGCGAAGAACTCAGCTTTAAATTCTTGGTGAGCCTCTGACAGCTCGCAGATGACGTCGACCGACCTTTATTTCCATGGGATAATATCTCTCTTCTTAGATTTTCTTTTCAGAAAGGGAAAGGACGGGATGTTTTCTTTTTTTTCCGCGTTTGAAAAGTAATCATCGAGGAAGCCATGTTGTGGCGCCGAGGCTCGTCGTCGGGTCAACAAATTTTGCTTTTTGTTTTTCGCGCACCTGTTACGTCATCGGCGTAGCAACTTATTTATCGATTATTCTCGCCTCCCGATTTTCTCTTGCAAAGCTGATTCTTTCGTTGAACACACTGCAGAGAGGATTTACTTGCGTTGTGTTGCGTGGACGTGCAACTCTTCGTCTTTGATGGCACCACGTTTGTTCATATCAATATCATCGTCATTGCATTTATTCTAACAATGCTATTACTGTTACATCTGCATTTTGTATTGACAATTATCATACTTATCGTTAACTTTCCAACTGCTAAAGCAATGAATATGAGTATCAACATGCTTCATACTGCTTATTTTGTCGCCTGAATAACAAGCACAGTTACCATTTGCTATTATTCCTATTACAGATCCTTCTATTGTTTCCACTACTGTCACCACGACCATTACTACTGCCACTTGGGTCATTCTAATCTAAAGGACGAAGTTGCACTCACGAGGCCGGTGCTAAATGCAACGTGTCCAGAATAACATCATTTTATTTCTGTCAAGCAACATCCCAGCCCGATGATTATCAAATGATCGTCTTCGTGAACCTTCGAGGAAAGAGAGACTAGAGGTTTAACACTTTGCTGTCGTCGCTGCTGCTGCGCCTTCTGCTGCAACTGCTGCCACTAATATTGCTATTACTGCTACTGCTGCTGCGACGACTATTACTACTACAACCACTTCTACCATTGCTACCGCTACTACTACTGC
>NW_020868386.1:133960-135553 GCF_003789085.1 Penaeus vannamei
AAAGACAAGAAAGAGAAGACAAAGACAAAGAAAGAAAACAAAGACAAGAAAGAGAAACAAAGACAAGAAAGAGAACAAAGACAAGAGAAACAAAGACAAGAAGAGAAGACAAGAAAAGAGAAACAGAAAGAGAAAGAGAAACAAAAAAGAAAACAAGAAAAGAGAAACAAAGACAAGAAAGAAAACAAAGACAAGAAAGAGAAACAAAGGCAAGAAAGGAAAAAGACAAGAAAGAGAAACAAAGACAAGAAAAGAGAAACAAGACAAGAAAGAGAAACAAAGAAAGAAGGGAAATAAAGACAAGAAAGAGAAACAAAGAAAGAAAGAGAAACAAAGACAAAGAGAAACAAGACAAGAAAGAGAAACAAGACAAGAGAGAACAAAGACAAGAAGAGAAACAAAGACCAAGAAAGAGAAACAAAGACAACAGAGAACAAAGACAAGAAAGGGAATAAAGACAAGAAAGAGAAACAAAGACAAGAAAGAGAAACAAAGACAAGAAAGAGAAGACAAGAAAGAGAAACAAAGACAAGAGAAACAAAGACAAGAAAGAGAAACAAAGACAAGAAAGAGAAACAAAGACAAGAAAGAGAAATAAAGACAAGAAAGAGAAACAAAGACAAGAAAGAGAAACAAAGACAAGAAAGATAAATAAAGACAAGAAAGAGAAACAAAGACAAGAAACAGAAACAAAGACAAGAAAGATAATTAAAGACAAGAAAGAGAAACAAAGACAAGAAAGAGAAACAAAGACAAGAAAGAGAACAAGAAAGAGAAACAAAGACAAGGAAAGAGAAAACAAAGACAAGAAAGAGAAATAAAGACAAGAAGGGAAACAAAAGACAAGAAAGAGCGAGCCACTCCCCCCCCCCCCCCCCCCCCCCCCCCAGATGGCCGGATCCCCTCAAAGCGAAGAGAGTCGGTCGTGTCTCATCACCGGGCTATTGCGAGCAGATAAAGGAATTCGCAAAGAAAACACTGTGCGTTCGGTCCCTCCCTCGTTATCCGTCCCGAGTCACGTGACCGGTTATCTGCTGCGAGGAGAAGACTCGAACTCGGGCCGGAAACGAAAGGATTATAACCGAAAAGCCAAATAAATAAAGTGGAAAGCGAGTTAAAAAAAAAAAAAAAAAAAAAAAAAAGAGATAAAGGAATAATACAGCGGTTCTTTCTCAAGCTTTTCGCTGTGAAGACAACTCTCTGGGTTTCCGGTTTCCGTCTCGTTCGGGTCATTTGCCGAGAGGTTTCCGGGCATCAAGTGTCACTCGAACCCACGCGAACACGACACCTTCCGCTGCGATTTTGTGCAATTGCTTAGCAACAACCGCAGCTCCGGGTGTCGCTGTGGAAGCCGGCGACGCTGTGGCCGCGGGAGGAGGCGCTCCGGCGGGGAATCACGGCCTTCATGAGGGATCGCTGGTACTTGCGTGCGTTTTGTGGGTATATAATTATATATATAATTATATAATATATATATATATATTATATATATATATATATATATATACATATGTATATACATACACATACACACACACACACACACACACACACACACACACACACACACACACACACACACACACACACACA
>NW_020868387.1:5000-10000 GCF_003789085.1 Penaeus vannamei
GCAAGAAAAAGCCCAACGCGCTGGATTTTTTTCCGGACTTGTGAGAGGCCTTCAGTGTTCCGGCAATTTCGGGTTTGGAAGGACGGGGTTTAAACGATGACGCAAAATGGCACCGTGCGTTGCCGAAATATTGAACGCCTCTCGCAAGCATTGTAAAAATCAACGCTTTGGGACTGTCCTTGCTCTACCAAAGATGGCTTAAATGCAAGTTATATCTGTCTGTCTATCTGCAAATCTATTTCTATCTATCTATTCATATAGAAATAATAGATAGATAGAGAGATGCATGCATGTATAAACGTATGTATGTACATGTTTATGTACACAAATAGTTTATGAATGTACTCATGAACAATGAATAGTTTATAATTAATGATGCCTTCGCATTTCGGTAAACTTCCTCCAAACAATAAACAAGCAATCCCCAAGTCTCGGAGTTATTGCTTGAGAATATGTAAGAGAAAAAAAATACCCCATGATGGTCTAAGAAACATTAAATATACATTTGCGGAAAGTGAATTAATCTAGTCGGTTTAATCTGTTAATGGAGGCCGCTAATCGCCCAGGACCATTACTTTTTCACGAAGACCCGTCAGCATCATGAGGAGGTTCATATCTGCGGTTTAGATAATCTCCTGTTGTGGTGATTCCGCAGTCGTCATCGCCCGAGTCATTAGCGTTCCTCATCCTATAATCTCTTAATTTCGATGTTCAGATTTTACGCATAATAGTATAATAAATTCGCAGAAGAATAAAATCCATTACGAGATTACAGTGATGGTTATAATCTCCAAGGGAAGGAAACCGATGGTGTGTGATATTAATGCACACAAATACACACACGCGCACTTATACAAGCACACGCATATACATATTAATACACACACACACACATAAGCTCGCGTGAGCACGTAATACGCATGGGCCTATTGTGTGTGTGTGTGTGTGTGTGTGTGTGTGTGTGTGTGTGTGTGTGTGTGTGTGTGTGTGTGTGTGTGATATCCGTGCATATGTGTGCGTACATGTCATATGTATATCGTTATGTGTGTCATTTTGTGTCCACATAGATACACAAAATAAATATTTCTATATTTGTTTATTTCCTTTTGCAGTTTCGTTTGTATTATATTCCCCCAGTCTTCTGTTAAAATTATAGGCATCTATATAATAGAATTTCTATGTCGTTATACTTCTGCAGTATTATATTTTTTTCCCTCCTAATATCATTATCAGATTTTCTTAACGTTTCTCGTTAGCGTCTCCTCCCAACATAATGAATGGTGATTATTATCATATCTCCCTAAAAATCGCGAGAGATAGCGGCCGGAATCTACGAACAATTTCCTGCTAAATATATAAATGCTACCAAGTAAAAGTAAGTTTTGCAAAATCATTATTTCCTGATCCGTGAAGTTTTTATATCGAATGGAGTACTTGATGGGCCTTGTTGCTCGTTTCGCTTCTGGCCTGTTCCTGCTTTGTTTTGTCTCTCTCTCTCTCTCTCTCTCTCTCTCTCTCTCTCTCTCTCTCTCTCTCTCTCTCTCTCTCTCTCTCTCTCTCTCTCTCTCTCTCTCTCTCTCTCTCTCTCTCTCTCTCTCTCTCTCTCTCTCTTCTCTCTCTCTCTCTCTCTCTCTCTCTCTCTCTCTCTCTCTCTCTCTCTCTCTCTCTCTCTCTCTCTCTCTCTCTCTCTCGTTCGTTCTACCTCCTTTACTCCTATTCTGGAAAGTAATACACGCCTGGTATGAGTTAGAGTGATAGTACAACACACCTTACAAGTTTTTCAAAATAAGGGAAGTGACGTGCCACACTGAAGGCTTAATACGTCATTAAAATCATTTATAAAAAGATGAGATCCATTGAAATAGAAGAGCAAGAAGACCTAAAACGTAAGAGAGTACGAAGCAAGACAATAAAAGAAATATTGATGATAGATCAATAAAATGACGTAAACTAACGTTCAGAAAGAATATCATTATATAATTCTTTTATGTATGTTCTCCAGTTAAGTTGATAAAGTAAGGTTAATTAAAATACTTATATGCATACATACAAATACACTTCAGCATTCATTACGACAAATGTAAGAAAAGGCATGAATGAGAATTATTACTTTCACAATGCAAGATACATTTGGCCGCTTTTACATCTTCGTCAGTCTGCCTTCTCACACCTTCCTCATAATGTATCAGCGTCTACTTTAATCCAACTCCTACTTAAGCATAACACCCCTTCCGTTCTACTCCTCTTTACCCTTGCGGCTTACACCTTCCCCTCTTTCTAGTCCAACCCCTAACTCTAAAACCTAACTCACTCTCCCTATCCCTATCGACTCTCTCGACCCCTATCCGCTCATCTCGTCCCGTCTCCTCGCTCCAACCCTCTTTCCCGTCTCTAATCGACCCCTTGCCCCCTCCCTCTCGTCTGTCATCTTCCGTCTCCTTCTGTCCAGTTCTTACCCACACTACTCACATTACTCATAACACCTCTCCCTTCCTCTAGTCTATTCCTTCACTCCACCATTCTACCCCCTCCACCAGCCCAACAGTCACCCCTACCCCTTTCCAATTACTTACCCCCCCTCCTCCTCCTCACGACAGCTCTATCTCAATCCCCACTCATTGCTCCCTCACCTCGCCCAACCCCACAGGAGTCACTTCTCCACCCCCCCTCCCCTCAAGGCCAATATCCGCTCCCCACCACCCCCTCCGACTCCAGCCCTCCCCCCTCCTCTTCGTCATCTTAAAGAGGTCACACTCGTCTTGAAGGCGCTCCTCCCTGGGGACAGTTGCCCAAGCACCTGGATGTCACATACTTTCATTAGCCAACTCACTCTCTCTCCTCCTCCTCCCCTCTTCTTTCTCCCGCCCCCTTCCTTCCTCTTCTCCCTAGGGCAACCGGCAGCCACATATTTTTATTATACCTCTTTGTTCTGCCATTTTCTTGTATCTTATACCTTCCTACTTCTAGATATGTTCCTTTCTTCCTGTTCCACTCTTTTGCCTTTTGCTTAGTGTCTGTTTTCCCATCTTCTCGTTCCTTACTTTCTGTCAATTTTATTATCACTATTTGTCTTATAATTATTTTTGTTCTTTGTTATCCTTTTTTTCCCCTGTTTTTTTATCTCTTCGTGTACCACCGTCTCTCTCTCTCTCTCTCTCTCTCTCTCTCTCTCTCTCTCTCTCTCTCTCTCTCTCTCTTTATATAGGAAGTTAATATCAGTTTGAAAAGAGGGGTACAATATGATTTCCCTCTCTACTTTAGCTGTGCTTTTTTCCTAAACGTTCAGCTATATAAGGTACGCTGCAGTGATGACGGTCGCCTACCTAATAAAGTCTGCATTTTAAGTACAGTGCATTCAGAGTAGTTGGAGCATTGCAGATCATTTTTTTTTTCTAAAAAATCCTACTCTGAAATTTCAGAATAAAGAAATATGTTGAACGATCGCCTACATTTAAGCCTTTTTTTCTCTTTGCTTGCTTGTATGTGTGTCTGTACGCGCGTGCGTATGTGTTTGTATGTGTGTGTGTATGTGCGTGCGTGCCTGCGTGTGTGTGTATGAGTGTGTGTGCATATACTGTGAATTTGTATGGTTACACATAAATGACAATGGTGGGTAGCAAGCACATCAAGAATACTACAACCCAAAATATTTGTTTACAACAACAATAACGAGAATGATCATAATAACCCCAACAATATCCTCAACTGTGATAATGACGATTGTGAAGATAACGATAGTAGTGATCATTATTCTCATGATAAATACAGTTATGATCGTTATTGTTGTCAGCATTGCATTTTAGTATTGCAATTGTTATCGCTATCGTTATTATTACAATGGTGTTGGCATTAATAAAGGCAACACAGTTTTATCATATGAGAGTATCAAATGTACTTAATAATAATCGATTAATGATGCTGAAATGATCTGCATATAACTCCAACAGCAATATGAATAATAATAAAGAAAGAAAATAATGATAATGATAATAGCACTAATGACAGGAACCCCATTCACCGCACTTGCCTAGCCTCCCCTTAGCTGTGCCCTCAATACCAGAGAGCGCTTATGATTTCCGGTGTAAAGTTTTCTATGCCTGAAATATGAATAAGGAATGTGAATGGAATCTGGACCACAGCTGGAGGGAAAAGTCGACCCATAAGGCTTTCCTCACACACACACACACACACACACACACACACACACACACACACACACACACACACACACACACACACACGCACACACACACACACACACACACACACACACACACACACAAACACACATTGACTGTCAGATATCTATATAGAGATTAAATTACTTTAACAGTCTCTTCATGTATTTACCTCTTCGTTTTGTCTATCCAAAAGCGCTTAGGAACTTAAGCTACGAGTACAGGATTGCTACATAATCACCTACAACTAGATCCTCGTATATCTCTCTCATTATCTTTATTTATATACATTTTCTCAGATCATTTTCTTAATTTACTGATCTATTCATGTTTTCATTTACCGGTATTATTGAAAAAAGGCGTCACCCAGAGTCGATGGAAACTAAAGCCTGAAAGATATTTAATTAATGATCATTAAATAAACTTGTCTGGCAAATGAATAAGAACGAAGTTATTTAATTATCAAAATAAATAAAAGGAGGTGAGATTCACACGATCGCTGAGGCTTCCGTGTGTGTTGGATGTCGCACTAAATCATACCAAGTTATAAAGAAATATTTTGAAGACGATGAGGCTAGCTTGAAACTATTACGTAAATTCCTCACTGCCGACGCATGTGCCTAGTTTCCCCATCATTTTAATATAATTTTTATTTATTTTGATAAATAACTTTTGATAATTAAATTACTCATTTGCGAGACAGGTTTATTTAATGAAAAGTGATTATTAATTTAATATCTTCGAGGTTATGAAGTTAGTTTCCATCGATTCTTTGGTGACGCCTTTTTCCAAACTTACCCATTTTCCTAGTAGAGATTGATG
>NW_020868387.1:17500-20000 GCF_003789085.1 Penaeus vannamei
GAGGAAGGTCACTCTACTACTTGGTGTGGTATCTATGATTGTGCATTTGCGCAACAGAATGGTCATCGAATCAAGTTTAAGCAGTCATAAAACAATTTTGCAATTGTAAGAAACAACAAACACGCTCACTCGTAAACAGAGGTCATAGAAATATCAACTAAAAGTCAGGGAACTTCGGAATATGCAAATAAGGTAATGGCTAACGATCTAAAATCATAAGCGCTGTAGAAGTAGCGCGCGCGCACGCACATATATATGTATATGTATATGAGCCTCGCTCTTGGCTTCTGCAGTTGCATAAAATGGCCCAAAAATTTATAATGGACGAACCGGTTTGTGTTGGAAGTTTCCGTAGTTCAACTGAATGTTTCTTGAAAGAAACTGGCAGAGCTTCTATTCCCTCTTCTAGAAAGTTATTTGAAAAAAAGACATCTTACGCGAACGGAACTATATCTACTATAAAGCAGATGCGGCAACAATTCGAATCTACACCCGATTTTTTCTTTAATTGGTTATTCCACTGCGGCAGAAAGGGGCATTTTTCCTGGAGCAAGCGCTCACCTTTGGCCATTTTGCCTTGCAATGGAACACGTCTGGCCGGCGTTCTCCCAAAGCAGGCTTATATCATCTGCCGTTGATAGTTCGCCCTCTCACGAAAACAAAACTCCACAGATTTCCAGAAGCATCCTAAGGCAAAGTTTGCATCCAGTGTTGCCTGATTTTGTGACTTTGCACTTGCTGTATTAACCCGGATACTTCCAGTGACGATACTCGGCACAGTTTTCGGAATTAAAGGTTTGCATGGGTTATATATATATATATATATATATATATATATATTATATTATTATATATATATATTATATATATATAATATATATATATATATATATATATATATATATATATATATATATATATATATATATATATATATATATGTATATATATATATATGCGTGTACATCTACATCTTTAGCTATATATCTATCTATCTATACATATACAAACACACGTGTGTGTGTTTGTGTGTGTGTTAGTGTGCGTGTGTGTGTGGTCATCTATCTACTTATCTGTAGATAGATAGCTACTTGGATATAGATAGTAGACTTAAGAAAAAATTATTGGATAAAATGAACTTTATATATTTGTTCTTCGATCGATGATTCTGACCAAAGGAGAGATATTAATAGATAAAATATTTGTTTTCAGAGAGATCTATACTTATTGGGCGTTGGCTTAAATGAAATATCACTTGTGTTGATTGGATTAACAATTAACGGGACGGCAAAAGACTAGAGTGTCATGAAGCGAAATATCTCCTGCGTTTAGAGGAGATGGATTGTTAAAACTGTGTACTTTTAATACTCCTGTTAGTCGTTACAAGGCACATCCTTCACAATCCAGTTTATTCTTTTTGCTCATTAATAATTCAGTCCTATTTGCATTTGTTATCTGGGTTGAAATATTCTCTTAGGCTATACCAACAATTAGTTTTCTCACGATCTTGTTTTCGTCTATTGGCGCCACACCTCGAGTAACTCCATCAAATTCGCTCAGTAATATCCATTAATTTATCAGCTGACTTGAATATTACCGAGCTCACTCCCATTCTTTTAACTAACCAATACTAGCAATATACTATCACAATGTCAACCATCTGTCTTCAACCACCTGCTTCTAAATATATGATCCATTGCACCTCATTTTAGCCACCTGATCTCAACCTCTTTATCCCAACCACCTCATTTCAAACGCCTACGCTATCCGACCTCTACTATCTGATCTTATCCGTTATATTTTAACATCTGATTTCGACCTTTTCATTTCACTCGTCTGATCCCAACCATCAGCTGTCAGCCTCCAGTTCTGAGCCTCATGACCTGCCTTTTTATTCATCTGTAGAGGTGACGCTACGACAGGAGATATTGACAGGAGACATTGACGAGCCCCCCCCCCCCCCCCCCCCCCCCCCCTGCACTAAGCGGATAGTGTACGGGAGCGGTAGCTGCTGATTTATAATAAAACCAAGATTAATTTCGGTGATCAAGTTGATTTAAGTATACTCCCTTCCCTTTTCTCTTTTTTCTTATTCTTTTTTTTCTTTACACCTTTCCTTCCCTCTAATTTATTATCCTTTTACGTTTATCCTGACCTCTCCTTCTTCAAACCAAATTCAGAGACGGTGCTTAACTTTGCACTTACTCTCTCTCTTCTTTTCGGCATACGTATTTGTGGCCGAAGGGCGTTGCTCTTATTGGTGACTCTGCTGAAGTCGAGGGGTGCGGGAGCAATTACGTCCCGTTGCCTTCATCAAGACACCTTTGAAAATGACGAAGATTGCTTTCATAGACTGAGTTCACTGGGATCGGGCTTGCATTATTCTATTCATTATCATATGTATATATATTTTTTCTATTTTGATTTTTGAAATCAAATGTAGGCGCATAAATCGAAAACTATGTGCATGTTTACATAATTTGCGTTTGAACTGTGCTAT
>NW_020868387.1:32500-35000 GCF_003789085.1 Penaeus vannamei
TTCACCACATAATTTCGGTATCTGTACTGTTCTTCCCAGGTGGCGAGTTTCCCGCTATCATGAACTAATGACTTGCTCTCATCCACGCTGTGTTCTGCAAGTTTCCATACTTCCCACGGTTGCTCGTGGAAGACCCATCTTTCTCAACAGTCTCTACATTTCGATGTCGCTTCCTACGAACAGGCTCAGCTCTTGGTTCTCCAAATTCCCCGGTCGATATTGTAATATCCTCTGTGCATCTTTCCTGGCCCATCCCTCACTCAGACTTAATCCCCGCCCTTCTCACTGTGAGTTTACAAGCGCAGCTTCTCTCTAGTCATCACCTGTGTCTGTGCTGCCGTCACGTATCCAGTTTCGCGAGACGCTACACACTAATTATTAATTGTATAGGCAGATAATACCTTAGATACCATGAAATTTCATATGAAAAATGTAAATAATATCAAGAATGTTATGTGCTGTCGGTGGTGCGAGTGTCTACAAGATAGACGTGATAGGCGATGCTGCATTCAAAGTGGCTGGAAAGGATTCGTGAGTGTTTTTCAGTGTATCTGTTTAGTTATATTGTGAGCGCCGGTTCCCGCACGTGGTAAGTATAAGAATGTTATGATGTGGATAGCAGTTATGATGGTGTTAGCGGTTCTGTTCATGTGACTTGACGCATCGGATCTTATGGCATCTGGGAAGTGTGAAGTGTTGCTGCACGGCACTGAGAGGTGGGTGCGGGTGGAATCAGATAGGAAGAGTTCTACAGATATTGGGTGAGTTGATAAAGAACCGGATCTTATAAGGATAATCAAGTATAAGGTTACATGGGTATTTATCTTAGTCTTTCTCCTCATCGATACTGACGAGATAGGTTCCTCCTCTTCTCCATTGTATCGTATATAAATATTTCTCCCGTTGTTCTTATTTTCTCCCGCTATTATTCCGTAACAGTGTCGTACGCAAATGCGCTGGTTCCATACCCTCACGCATTTAATGTAGCATTTTTCCACTACTTCTTCGATCTCTCCAGCCTTATCTTCTTTAGACTAACGTCTCCCTTTCATCTTCATCCACAATACTGCCTTTATCAGCCCTTTATCCTGACCTGCCTCTACTACCGCTTCCATCTGCCTTCGTTATTTTATATCCGTCGTTCCTTTCTCACTTTCTTTCCGCCGCCCATCTCGCTTAGTTCAATTTATTCTTCGGAATTACCCTTTATTTTATTTTAATCCTCCGTGCTACTCTCTCTTATTTCTCTCTCCTCTTTCTCTCTCACCGCTCCTTCTCTCTTCTGCTCTCTCTCTCTCTTCATATCTCTCCTGCTTTTTTTTTTACTCTCATCTTGGCCTATCTCCGTTTTCGTTCTACATTCTACCTTAGTTCACCTCTCTCTCCTATCCTCTCTCTACTCTTCTCTCTACACAACATTTAATCTTCTATTACTCTATTACTCTTACTCTAAATCTCATATTACTATCCACCTCTCTACTTACTCATCTTCCTTCTACATCACTCCTTCTCTATCTCTCTCTTACGCTTCACCTCTCTCTCTTCATTGATCTCTTCCTCTTGATAATCATATCTCTCTCATCTCTACTCGTTCCTCCTTATACATCTCTATCTTTCTGCTATCCTCATCCTCTATTTCTATCCTCTCTCACAACTCATTTTTCTTCCATCTCCCCGTACTCTTTCTTACCACTTCCCTTACCGTTCCTCCTTGCTCCTCATCCTAACTAGCTAACTTCATCATTCTATCTATACTCTTATTCTCCTTCGTACTCTTCTTCCTCTTGGCGACTCTTCTCTTACTTATCTATCTTCATTTCTTCATCTCACGTTAGCCAGGTACGGCATCGAGTCACTGCACAGATTGCTCAATTTACGATTCTCGTCTGACTAAGTTTCCAGCCAGATAACCTACAGCCATGCAGGTTCTCACGGAGCTCTAAGTACTATGAGCTGATACGATGGTTTCAATGATCATATTCACGCTTAGGCTGAGTTATTTCTTGATTATTCCACTTTACACGCTGGGATGCAAAGTTCAGGTAGGATCGTTCACTGATATTATAGTATTTATTACATTCAATCTCTTCGGTCGTATTATTCTATCTTAAGTCGCTTATCTGCAGTATTATATATCTCTAACATTCAAATTAATCTATTTGTGTTCTGTGGATATTCTATCTCCTTCCATGGTCGATAATATTCTTATATATTTATTTATCATTTTATTATTTCTTATTATATAATTCACAATAATATTAATCATTATTTTATTTATTCTCTTTGTGTGCTCCTTGCTGCTTATCCATTAGATCGGGAGGAATTCATCCATCTACCTCATTCATTATCTCGCATTATCACTATACTATATTGAAATTTTATTACTATTTGATATATATTATTAATTATTAATTATTACTCTAATTATATTATATTTAATTTAACTATATTATTTCATTTTATATAATTATTTAATTAATCTTATTATTATTAATTTCTA
>NW_020868387.1:42500-47500 GCF_003789085.1 Penaeus vannamei
ATAATGATAATGATAACAATATCATGGTGATGATAATACAAATAGTAATAATATATCTTCTAGTAAAAAAAAATGAACAGTATAAATGAAAATTATATAAATAATAATTATAATCAAATTGAAATAACGATAGCAATATTAATAATTACCATAATCATTTCCTTAATGTAGAAAAGATACGAATGAGAATGAATATTTTCACAATTTCATTCCACACAAACATCTGTGGCTGAAACAAAAGCCACACCTTCCTGTCGCAGTCCTCTTGTGTTTACGTCACCAGAGGAAACAGCTGATTCTCATCTACGACACCCGAGCCCAGCTGACCTATGGTGACCTACATCTGCCCCTCGAGCAAGCCCTGTGAACTCTCTACACCCTTTGCTCACAGCTGAAAGAAAGATCTCCCGGAGCCACCATAAAAGCACACGTTCGTCAGACAACGAGAGAGAAGGGAGAGAGACACGGCAGACGACGACACACGGAGTCTACTCAGTCTACTCGTCCCACTCGGCCCTAGGGACACTGGCCTCTCGTGGGGTTCACGTCTCCCTCCATCTATAAACCAACAAGCCAACAAGCCAAGATCCCTTTTATTCCCCGTACTAACGTCCAAACTCTTACTATCACATCTAGTGGCTCTCTTTCGTTCACAGTAAAAAAGATGTATTTTATCGGTTTCGAATATATCTGAGTATGAAATACATGTCATTCTGACGAAGATATATTCGAAATAGCTTGAATTCGTCCCTTGTATTGTGAAGATATAAATTTTCATTCATATATTTTCTGTATTTATCACAGCAAATACATCGTCATCATCATCATCATAATCATTATTATATCCTATTAATATTATCATTATCATTATTACTATTATTATTATTATTATTTTCATTTTTAGTGTTATTATTCTTTTTATTGTTTCATTTTTATTATGAGCATTATCATTATTAAAGTAAATGTTCTCATCTTTAATAATTAACAGCTATAATAATTACCATTACCATTTACACTACCATTTCCACAGGAGTGATTGTTGACTCTTCGGACCAGAAAGTAAGCATAGTCGCAGTATCTGTGGCTAGAATAACAGGTTCCAAAATTTAGTTGAAATTAACTTCTGCATACTTGTGTTTACTCCTAGTTACAAGGGAATATTCCGCTGCGCATTGGTAAGTGCCAGAGTGTTTGTATGCGTACGTTCTTGTAGCAAGGTTATGCTTAGTATGATTTAAATCCTTTTTGTTATAATTATTTTGTTATAATTATCATTGTCATTATTGTTATCATCATTGTTATTTTTTAATTACTGTTATTGTTATTATTATTATTATTATTATTATTATTATTATTATTATTATTATTATTATTATTATTATTATTATTATCATATTATCATCATCATCATCATCATCATCATCATCATCATCATCATCATCATCATCATCATCATCATCGTGTGCATTAAGTTTTACTATTATCATCATTATTATTGTTGTATTATTATTAATACTATTATAATTATTAGTATTTTTTTATCATTAATATTATCATTGTTATGATTGTTGTTTTTATTATTATCATTTCCTCACCGTTAATGTTGTGATACATTTCTATTATCATTGTAATTATAAGTATCATCACATCATCATAATCATCATCACTATTATTATCATCATCATCAGTTTTATTATTATTGTTGCTGTTGTTATAATCATAATTATTATCACCATTATCATTATTATCATTAATATTAAAGTTGTTACCATTATCAACATTGATATTATTGTTATAATTATTATTAGCATCATCAATATTATTATTATTACTCATTTTATCATCATCATTATTACTATTATCATTGTCATAATTTTTTATTACAACTTTTACTATAATAATTATCCTTATCATAATTATCATTATTACTATTATTGCCATCATTAATATCATATCATTATTATTATTATTGTTATTATCATCTTTATGATTATCAATATTTTCATTATTATCGTTGTTGTTGCTTTTATAATTGTTATTATTATTATTATTATTATTATTATTATCATTATTATTGATATAACCATTGATATTATTAGCATTCTTAAATCTTAGTCTAATTTTGTCACTGATATCATCATTTTAGTATCAATTATCGTATTACTATATTATCTTATCAGTGGCATCATTATTATATTTAACATCATCATCATCATAAGCATTGTTACTATTGTCAATATTGTTAATATAATCATCATCATGTCCATTATCATTGTTATGATAATCAGTGTTATCATTAATTATCATTATTATCATAATCTTTATCATAATCATTATCATTATTTCCACAATCTATATCACTATATAACAATAATATCATAATCAATATCTGTATTATCTTTACTATAATTATGACTGCTGGAGAACAATTCATGTCCCTCATATTAAGAACTTTTTCACAATGAAATGTATCGATATCACAGACAAAGTAGTCATAGTCAATTATGATTCTATGGAAAAACTAAAAAAAAAGCAGATACGTACTGTTGGCGAGGTAGTGGGAAGATTATGATAAACACAGTTCAGAAGCATTAAGTACATTTACGGTTCATGGCACGTTGGTGATACGAAGGAGGAGGGAATGGAAGAGCGAGAGATATTGCCGTACCCAAGAGAGATGACAAATAAGAATAATCTGTCTGTGCATAACGGTATTGCGTTTGGGAAGACATGCCGAGGGAGCAAGTCAAGGAGAATATATATTGAATAAAAAAGTTTATATATACATATATACTATAAATATGCGTGTATTCATATTTATATAGATAGACACACACACACACACACACACACACACACACACACACACACACACACACACACACGCATGGCCACACACACATACACACACATATGTACATATATGTATATGTGTGATATGTGTGTGTGTGTGTCTGCCTGCTTGTTCGTGTATATGCATACACATCAGGTCATAGCGTTACTAGAGCGTCCGAGCACACCCGCAGAAAAGGTCAGAAAAGGAGGGCGGAAAATTACCGTTTCCCTGCACCAGCAATTAGGGTTCCCTCGGTGTGTGAATTTCACATGACTTTGTGTCCAGCGATCAAAAAACAGGCTTGTGTTATTCATCAAAACACGGGCCCCAATTATACATTCGCACCGCCATTGCAGATGAAGGTATCTCCAAAATCGAAATTGCAGGAGACAACACCAGCAATGAAATTTTTGGTTTATTTGAATCTGTAATGCTTAGTGCGACCGTGTTTGCATGCTGGATATATCTATACATATGTATGCACACACACAGACACACTACACATATGTGTGTGTGTGTACAACTACATACATGTGTGTGTGTACATATACATACATGTGTGTGTGTGTGTGTGTGTGTGTGTGTGTGTGTGTGTGTGTGTGTGTGTGTGTGTGTGTGTGTGTGTTTGTGTGTGTGTGTGTGATTGTGCGCACATTATACATATCCATTGTATTCCTTCAAGCAAATAAGAATCAAGCCCCCGGAAATCATATTTATTTTCGTAAACATCCATTACCAGTGTAATGGACTGCCGGTTTTTGTGCTTGTCTTCTCTAGCTTAAAAAAAAACTAACCAAAAGTAAACATTAAATCAAACCGTAAACTATATATACATATATATATATATATATATATATATATATATATATATATATTAATATATTAATATATATATATATATATATATATATATATATATATATATATATGTATGTATATATATATATATATATTATATATATATATATATATATATATATATATATATATATATATATATATATATATATAATATATATATATACATATATATAATATATATATATATATATATATATATATATATATATATATATATATATATATATATATACATATACATATACATATACATATATATATATATATATATATATATATATATATATATATATATATATATATATATATATATATATATATATAATATATGAATATATGTATACATACATTTTTTATATATATGAAATATATATGTATGTATTATATGTTTATATATATATATATATATATATATATATATATATATAATATATATAAACATGGAATAATGCACTGCTACACTGATATGGATGAATAATTCATTATCCCTGAGCAGGACTCGAACCTGGGCCACTGTAGGTATGAAACTGCAAGACCGGTATAAATCCAATCGCATCACATGACCCACTAATAGAACGATGCGACGAGGATTTCTCTCCATACACATCATACAGGAGTAATCACAGCAAAGTCTTACACACACCCCGTGGGCATTACGTCGAAATCATTTAATTCAAATCTGAAATCGGAAGTACTGAGGTATATTCATGAATAATCCACTGCCGCAGAAAGAGCACAAAAATAGTGGAAGAAAATGCCAGACACGAAGAAAATTAGCTAATAACTATTTACAAAAATAAGGGAGACGTACTCAAATGTGTGGACCATCGGGGAATAAAGCAAACAGAGCATTTAATGAAAGTGGTAGAGCATACGAGATTAAGAGAGGAAGTTAAAATAAGTAATAACAAAGCTTGGGTTTAAGGAGGAAAAGTACACAATAGATGCCTTATATATAGCGAGACAGATGCAAGAAAAAAGACTGAAAGGAAATGGAAAAATATGCTATGCGTTGGTTGACCTATTTAAGGCGTGTGGCCGCGTGACTAGTGTGGGCCTTAAGGGAAAAAAGAATAAAACATCTGAACGACTCATACCCCTAGAAATGTATAAAGGCAGTATGACCAGAGTTAGCGCCTCTGGTGGCATTACACCAAGGATTGACATTAAGGCCATTCTTATTTGTATTAGTAATAGATATAATAACACACCATATAGCGACAGAAAGGATATGGGAGCTGCTTTATGCAGATGACTCAGAAAAGACAAAATTAATGGCTAGTGCAAAGTTATAATGGCAAGA
>NW_020868387.1:57500-60000 GCF_003789085.1 Penaeus vannamei
GAAAAGAAACAAAAACTAGAACAGAAAGAGGGTGGCACACTCCCCTCACATTCTTTCACCAGGACGCCTGGAGATGCAATTTACATATAAATGACTATTGTTGATTCTCTTAATAAGGCAGCAACCCAAGTTATCTCTTTCATTGCGTAATCCTTCTGACCAACTTACCGATTCATTAAATAAGTAATAACAACCGACTTGCAAATTTGTCATCGCGGGGGAATTAATTATTTAATATGATAGAGACCTAATTTGGTACGTACGTACGTACATAGGAATGCATACTTATACACATACACACATACACATATATATATATATATATATATTATATATATATATATATATATATATATATATATATATATATATATATATGTACACACACACACACACACACCACACACACACACACACACACACACACCACACACACACACAACACACACACACACACACACACACACACACACATATATATATATATTATATATATATATATAATATATATATATTATATATATATAATATATACATGTATATATATATATATATATATATATATATATATATATATATATATATATATATATATATATATATATGTATATAGTATATATATATATATATATATATATATATATATATATATATAATAATAACACAACACACACACACACACACACACACACACACACACACACACACACACACACACACACACACACACACACACACACACACACACACACACACACACACACACATATATATATATATATATATATATATATATATATATATATATATATATAGTATGTGTGTGTGTGTGTGTGTGTGTGTGTATTATACACACACACACACACACACACACACACACACACACACACAACACACACATATTATATATATATTATATAATATATATATATATATATATATGTGTGTGTGTGTGTGTGTGTGTGTGTGTGTTGTGTGTGTGTGTGTGTGTGTGTGTGTGTGTGTGTGTGTGTGTGTGTGTGTAGTAGTAGTAGCAGTAGTAGTAGTAGTATGAAGCTACTCTTGTTGTCAGATTCTTTTAACAATGTTGACGAAAATCAACTTTTATTTTCCCGGAACACGTAATTGTAAGAGAAAGAAAGAATTGTTTTTCTCTCTCACTCCTCAAACCTGTGACTTACAACAATAAATAACTGATTGCTCCGTCAGTTGTCAGGCATATCATTATCATGGCATATGCAGGAGGCACTTGTGATATTTTCTTATTTTCCTTTCCACATCTTCACATATACAATTACGCATAATCACGCTTTCTTCGTTTGTCAGTGTTTTTTTTTTTTTCTTCACATGCAAACGTCTTGCAGTTATTAGTGACAATCTATATTCATCACACAGTCGCCGGCTTATTTTCTTTTCTCTTGTATTTTTGTCAGTGGGTATATATATGTAAACGATATGATGAGCATATGTCTGTAAACATATATCCACACTCACATGCGTCCTTCTGCTATATTCTTTATATATTATATATATATATATATATAATATATATATATATATATATATATATATATAATATATATATCATATATATATATATATATATATATATATATATATATATTATATATATATATATATATATATATATTATACATATATATATATAGTGCCATGCTAAATGAAAGTCAGTGCCTCTACACAGTTTCATTGGCATCACTGCTCTCTTCAAAATTCATCCAGATGGAGCGTCGGTTCTTTGGCATCAAAATACTTCCTATGTGGACCAGGCATTTCCGATTTAAAGGTCATCAGGAATATGATGTCATTGGTCATCATCATGACCAGTGACACACATGGAGTATGTGGGATCCCCCTCGCAACTAGACGGCAATCGTGTTCCAAAGCATGGTGTTCACATTAGGCTTCAGAAGCTGATTGGCCACCTTTCCTCCATTTGACTTTTGTATAACGTCACAGAAATCAGGAAAATCATACACATTTCCTCCAGGCCGTCTCTTCACCTCTGATTCCACTCCAGAACGAATCTACCGACATCTGATTGTGTCCGGTTTTTTTTAAGTGTAGTGTCCTCAGCCGTTATGACATCATTAATTAAGAGCACCATAGAAGACAACTAACACCAGTCCTTGTCCTGAGCAGAGAAGTTATCAGTGATGAAGTGCTTCATGCCATATTCCTTTTGGAAAGCGCAGATAAATGTGGTCGTTATTTTTTTTAGCATTCCTCTTCGTAATGCCCTTGTACCATACAATAGAGATCGTATCCTTGGTACTTTTATCCTTTTTTAAACCAAGAGGAGTGAAGGTCTCATGGGACATGATCTGTTTAGTAATGGTTGTTTTATTACCGGGCATCCGTGGCAAAATAATATTGCAGATCAGCACGAGATTCCCTTAGGGTATGCGGTTATTTTCGCTTGTGCTGCAGCTGACTTTGCCAATGGTCACAGTCATCTTGAGGGCCAGTATAAGAATGT
>NW_020868387.1:70000-72500 GCF_003789085.1 Penaeus vannamei
TATATATATATATATATATATATATATAGTATATATATATACACACTATTGAGTGATGTTTAATATATTTAGAGTACACATATATAGTTGCCTCGTGTTTGTGTGAATGTAGTGTGTTGTGTGTGTGCTATGTTGTGCATGTGTTCGTGATTGTATCGCAAGATATTCTCATAAGGTATTCATTGTGTGTAATCGACGCTGCTGTGTCGTGCTTCCTTCGGTTGTGTGTGTGTGCTGTGTGTGTGGCGTTTGGTGTTGTGTGTGTGTGTGGTGTGTGCCAGTAGATGCATGTGTTGTGTGTGTCGTGGTTGTGTGTTGTCGTTGTGTCTGTGTGCTGTGTGTGTTGTGGTGAGTCTGTGTGTTGCTGGACTGAGAAGAGACAATTGAGATGAGACCGAGAAGCATGTGTGTGTGTATGCGTTTGCATTGACTGTAGTATATGAGAAGAGTGAACACATGCAAAATAAGGCATCTTCTCCACTCGAGTTTGCCGCGATACAGTGCTCAGGATTGTACAAAAAGGGGCCCTGTGTCAAGTCGAAACGTAGATTAGAGCAATGTTTTAGAGTTCGACAGCCGATGTATATATATTGCGGATAATTATATATGTTATATCAATACTATATTATATTGATATTATTATATAACTCTAATATATATATAATATATTTATTACGTATATATATATAAATATGAGTTATTATACTAAGTGTGTACATATATATATATAGTCGTCTGTGATGTGTTAGTGTTTAATAGCTTATGTATTATAATAATTTGATACTAGTACTATTATATGTATAGTATTGTACCTGGTAGTATATACTATTATATATATTATATATGTATATAAATGTATATATATAATGTATATATATATACTATATTATATATATATATATATATTATTATATATATGCAATGTATGTACTATATGTTACTATATATATATATATATATATATATATTATATATAGTAATATATATAATTATAATATTTATACATTATATACGACAAAACGCATATACATACAAACATACATACAATATTCAGGTATACACACAGACGCACACACCACACATTACACCACACACTCCGACAGCACCATCACACACACGAGGCGATATATCTATATGAGTGTATAGCGTGTGAAATATGATTATGAAGTTATTAGTTATATATATTAGTTTTAGATAGTACCTATTATACTACTATTAGTATATATATAGTATATATATTATTTATATATATATAGTACTATATCTTATATTGTATATATATATTATATATAATATATATATAATATATATAAGTATATATACACACACACACATAAATGCATAAATACATTAATATATACATACATACATGTATTATATTAAATTAGGTATATTAGTTTATAGTATACTATATAGTCATCAATTATTTATATCTAGTGATTACTTTATATATATAATTATAATATATTATACTCAGTGTATACATGTGTTCATATATATATGATATATAATATATATAGTATACTACTATAATATATGTATATGATATATATATATATAATATATATGTAATTTAAATTTAGCTTTAAATATTAATTATTTACTATATAAATATAGTACTATTATATATATATATAATATATTATATATTATATTATATCTAGTACACTAATATTATATATATATACATATATATAATTGGCGTATAGTATATTAGTATATAACTATATCATACTATACTATATATATATATATATATGTATACTTAATATAATATGATAAACCTATATATATATATATACTTATATATATATAGTATATATATATCTAATATATATACATGTGTTTGTCCGTATCGCAACTAACTCTGTGTGTTCGTGTGTGTGTGATGTGTGTGTGTATGTGTGTGTGTGTGTCGTGTATTATATTATACATACATACAAATAATATATATATATAGTATATGGTTGTGTGTTTTATATATGGGTATTTATATGTATATTATCGAGCATATATTATATATAATATATTAGTCTTACCTATTAAATAACTATACTACCATCCCATACCATATAAACAATATATATAAAAATTGCACACACACACACCACAGCCACACACACCACACACAACACACACCACACACACATACTAATATCTTACTATCCTATGTATTAAATAATAACCCTCACTTATATAAATAAATATATATAGTACTATTTTTCTTATATACTAAGTAACTATATCCATATGACTTAAAATATTATATGGTAAATATACTTAGTAATATATTAATATATAATATATAAATATATAATATATATATATATATTATTAATATATATATATATATGATATTATGTAATATATATATATATATATATATATATATATATATATATATATATATATATTTATCATATATATTATATATATATATATATATATAATAGTATATAGATATATATATATATTATATATTACACATAAATGCATATAT
>NW_020868387.1:90000-92500 GCF_003789085.1 Penaeus vannamei
TTTGTATACATTTTTGTATCTTTTCATTCTCTCAGCCCACATTCCACCCCTTTATTCCCATGAATAGAAAGCTCAGCAGGGTTTACACTATTGTGATAACTTAACCAATCTTTCCCTATATTTTTTTACTTGTCATTTTCATTCTTCCTTAGTATTTCATAGATACTTGTACTGGCGAAAGGTGAATGACCGAAATGTTCTGCTATCACTCCTGACACTCCATGAAACCAAGGACGTATATGTAAGGTGTCAGAGAATCTTTATAAAAGTATTGGTCCATAGACGATGAACTCAGGCAGGAGTGACCGTAGAAAATAGATAGGTAGATAGATAGATTAGATAGACAGACCAACAGATAGATACATACATAGATAGAGATAGATTAGACAGTTAAACATGCAGACATATTTATATTTATGAATAGATAGATAGGCAGATAGATATAGATAGATAGATAGGCAGATAGATATAGATAGATAGATAGGCAGATAGATATAGATAGATAGATAGGCAGATAGATATAGATAGATAGAAATAGATATAAATAGATAGATAGGCAGATAGATATAGATAGATAGATAGATAGATAGCATAGATACAGATAGATAGAGATAGATAGATAGGTAGATAATCACATCGACAGATAGAAAGATAAGTTGATATAGGGTCCGTTGCGTTTACGGCATTTAATAATAGTAGTCCATGATACATTTTGTTGGCTCACGAAAAGGCATGTCATAGTACGTGTGTACAAGAAAATGACATGACAAAGCTACTAATTGAACTTCCGAAGAAAGCTAAATGTTCGCGTACTTTATCAGATGGAATACCTTTGTACCAAAATGAAGGTATGAGTTAAATGTTTATACATTATTTTAAAGTGATTTTGTAAGAGACTATTGCCCACTCACAGACGTGCATTGGTCAGTGGCATGTGATGTCCTCTACTTAATGTATATATGTATATAAGTATTTAACGGCATAAAAGTGCTACTCAGTAACGTTTTTTTTTCGGATCAGAAAATGATTTCACAGTCATCATGTATATATAAGATAACATGCACACACACACACACACATACACACATACACATACACGAACACACCATACATACACAAACACACACACACACACACACACACACACACACACACACACACACACACACACACACACACACACACACACACACACACACACACACACACACACACACACACACACACACACACACACACACACACACACACACACACACACACACACACACACACACACACACACACACACACACACACACATATATATATATATATATATATATATATATATATATATATATATATATATATATATATATATATATATATATATATTAGATGGCCTAATATTTTTCATTTTCCTTTTGATAGCTAATTGTGGATGTCGGAAATTTAAGTGTTTATAGAGCATACTGTTCAGTTCGATGTTCAGCAGACCCATGGTGACTTAGTAGCTGCCGACACTGACTGACTGACTTACTATCTGGCTGCTGATATAGTGACTGACTGACTGAATGACTAGACTGACTAAACTGACCGACTGAGTCATTCACTCACACTAGACTGACTACAGACTGACTAGCCTGGCTGGCTGGTTAGCTGACTTACTAGCTGAATGACTGAGTGACTGAATGACAGAACAGATTTAATTGATTTACTGACTGACTGATTATGTGATTGTTTGGCTGATTGAACAGAATGGATAACTGACTGGCTATTTTACAGATTTATTCATTGCTTTAGACATATGACTGATTAATATACTGACCGACCGACTGACTGACTCAATGACTGAGGAACTTGCAGGTTCTGAGTTAGTAGCTTACTATTCTCTATCTGATCAACTGACTGTCCAACAGACTGATTGACTGTCTCGATGTTTTGCTAACTTTTTTGTCGATTCACTGTATCTCTAACTCACTCATTGTAGGCTCACTGAGTGTTGTCTGATTGTCGATAAAATACCTTTCTTTGTTTTTCCAAGATCAAAATTGTAAGACTGCACTGTAAATATCTGGTGTTACTCATGCATGCAAAGGTAGTGACACTTCAAATACATAAAAAGGGCCACCTTTGAAGGCAATCTAATTTCTAATTAGTTTTTGGTCAACGAAATTGAATCTTTTTGGTACAAATGTTTTTTGGTAATTTTAAAACAAGAAGGAAACGCGCTTTGTCACGGAAGTTCATAACTATCGTAAATCAAATCAAATTTTCACTCCTCAATAAATTATCAGTCGTTCATCAATCGGCATGTTGTCGGGGGCAGTTGAACACTTCGAGGCGGCGTTGATCAAGGGTTTTCGTTGAGCTTTCCATACATGCATTGTCGGCAGCTGGTCGTATGGCTGAACGTTCAACCTAACAAAGAGAGTGTCATGAAAATGTCTGCAAATATCTTTTAGTGAGAGATTGGACAGGGATAAAGGGATGGAACTATTACATAAGTATTTTTCAA
>NW_020868387.1:117500-120000 GCF_003789085.1 Penaeus vannamei
AGAAAATCTGATAATAGACAGTTGTAGCTAAAACTATGAATTTCGCACATAACATATTTACAATGTATAGTCTTAAAAATTAATAAATATCGAATTTGGCTTGACGACTTCAACGCCATGCAAGTAGTGAGACTTGGTAAAAAAAAAATGGCGTTCATGGTTATAAAAGTAATCAAGTTCACATTATCACTATAATCATAAAGGCAGCGATCCAATCCTTCTTGAGAGAAATAAGATTAGTAATAGTAACAATGGTAACAGTAAAATTATGATAACGGTAATTATACAAAAGATGACGATAGTGATAATGATAAGAAAAAGAGAGATAGTAATGATTATGATAATGATAAGGGTAATGATGATAATGAACATAATGATAGTTATGATAATGTCAATGATTATGATAATACTAATGGTAATAATAATTATTGGTAATGATAGTAATAACAATGTTCACAGTACTAACATCAATATTGATGGAAAAAAAAATGATAATGATAATGATATTATTAATGATAATAACAATAATAACAAGGAAGATAAATAGAATACGAAGAGCTATAATAATAATGATGATAATGATAATAATAATGATTATAATGATAACAATAAGGGTTATGATGATACTGATAATGGCAATAAGGATGAAAATGATATTGATATTAATAATAACGATAATAATAATGATAACGATAGTAATTATGGTAACGACGATAATGATAATAATCACAATAATGATATTGATTAACAATGATAATGATAACAATGGAGATGATAATAACGATAATGATAATAGTAATATTAAAAATAATGATATTAATAGTAATAATGTTAATATTAATGATAACACTAGAGATAACAATAATAATAATCATAATGATAATGATAATAATGATATTGGTGATAATGATAAAGAATAATGATACACATGATGATGATAATAATAAAAAAAATAATAGTAATGATAATAATAACAATAACAATTATTGTTATGATCGTAGCTATAATGAAGATAATAATCATCATTATTATTATCATCCTAATTATGATTATTATTATTATTGATATTATTATCATTATCACCATTATCGCTGTTAACATTATTGATAATCATTAATACTATTTCTATCATCATTATCATAATAAGTATTATCCTTTCATTATTACCACTATCATCACTAGCACAATCATCATCATCATCATCATCAATCATTATCATCATCATCATCATCATCATCATCATCATAATCATCATCATCATCATCATCATTATCATCATTATCATTATTATTATTATCATTATATTACTATTATCATTATTTTCATTATTATTATCATTATAATCCCTATTATAATTATTATTGTTATTGTTATCATTATTTTGATTTTTGTTAATATCATTATTATTATCATTTGTTTTACTATTTTTAATGTTATCATTGTTATAATTATCATAACTATTACTATCATTGTTATCATTATCATCATTATTGTTGATATTATTATTACTGTTATTATTATCATTATTTCCGTAGTTCATGATATCATTATCATTATCATCATTATTATAACTATAATTATAATAATTATCATTAGTATTATTATTAGTAGTAGTAATTATAATTGTCTTGTTTTCGTAATTGTTATATACATCCAATCTCCATGCAACCCATCGTAAACTTACACGCCATTTTCCAGGAAATGCTAAAGCACAATATTTCCAAACTGGCAACAGTATGACATATTCTTGGGATACAACACGCGAGTGCAAGATTCAGTTAAGTTCTGCATGTCGAAAGGAAGGGAGTTCACCGCTTCTCGTTGCGATTTGGCCGAAGGTAGGAAAAATCTGTTTTCATGATTTTGCTTGTGTGAATTAACCTTCCTTTACTCCATTTGTTTTGTTTGTTTGTCTTGTTTCTGTGTGATTTATTTGATAATAATTTTGAAATGGACATCAATATATATATGGAAAAAACGAAACTGATATGTGTATGTATGTATAGAAAAATATAAATATATATGGAAATATAAATATATATGGAAAAACGAAACTGATATATGTGTGTATGTGTGGAAAAATTAAGTAAAAGAGCTGATTATCCGTGCTATTAAATGTTTTCCGGTTGACGGTAATAATTATTATGATTCCAAGTGAGGAAACAAAAAAACAAACAAACAAAAAAAAAAAAGTAAACCTTGCGAAAAGTTAGTAAGAACGACTAACCGCAAAATTGGGCAGGAAATCATTAATTCAGTCTTGCTAACTGGTGATCTGCTTTTAGCGAAGTATCATCCGCAATTCTAGAAGATTGTAAACCGGTTCCCTGCCTGAAATGATTATTTTGCGCTATTTTTATGCATTGTCTCAGGGTCATTGTCGGGAGTTTCATACAGACTGTGACGCATATATATACACACAATGGCATGCACATATAAACACGGCAATACTGACCAACTTACCGGCCGACACACACACACACACACACACACACACACA
>NW_020868387.1:130000-135000 GCF_003789085.1 Penaeus vannamei
GAGAGAAGAGAGAGAGAGAGAGAGAGAGAGAGAGAGAGAGGAGAGAGATGAGAGTGGGAGATTATATATGTATATATATGTACATTTACTATATATATATATATATATATATATATATATATATATATATATATATATATATATATATTATATATATATACAAGTATTGATAAGAAAAGGATAAACAATGCCTTCCCGATGTGTCTTTGTATATATATGTACTTGCAACTTCTGCATGAGACGGCGCCCTATTTGACGCAGCCACTTCCAAAAAACTAACTATATAACCTCAAAATTACTCCATAAAACTCGGTCTTCCAGGACAACCAAGCACAATTCGGACAGTTCCCGTGGATGGCCGCAATCCGGACGCTAAACCCACGCGCAGACGACCCTATGTATGGCTATATTGGCGGTGGGTCGCTCATCCACCCAGGTATTGTCATGACAGCGGCACATAAGCTTCGGGAGTAAGTATTACTGTTTTAACGAAAGACGTGGTTGTGGTTCACTACGTATTCTCGTGATGGACACATAGTCTAAAGCGGAGACAGTAGTTATTTGTTTGTTGCTTTGGTCATCATTAACATAATAATGATGGTCATCGGCGTATTCATGATCGTATATATAAACCTATTATAGACAATACAATTGTCATTGCCATTATCATTATTATCATTATCATAATTTTTATCATTATTATCATTACCATTATCATCTATATTATTATTATTAAGTAAATAAATAAGAACATTATCGTTATCATTACCTTTAGTAATATGCCGATCGTCATAAGTATAAGTTTCATCATTAAGGTAAATCCTTAGCATACATTTTCATCACTATAATTTCATCATCTACATTATCATCATTATTTCTGTAACTGCCTTTGCTATGATATTGTTTGTGTTGAAAATACTTCTAAACCAACATTCTGTCTGCTCTTTCTCAAGTCGTAACCCAGAGGACTTAGTGGTACGTCTAGGCGAGTGGGACTTCAGCTCGACCTCTGAAACCATCGAGTACCAAGAAATCCCCTTGGAACGGGTCGAATGCCATCCACAGTTCTCCTACAAGCACCTCAAGTACGACGTGGCTCTGCTCTTCCTTGCAACCGAGGCTGTGCTGGGATCCACCGTCGATACGATTTGCCTTCCCGAGCACGAGCACGACTTCGACGGCTCCACCTGCGTCAGCTCCGGCTGGGGAAAGAGCAGCTTCGGGGAGGGCGGGAAGTACCAAGAGGTATGTTACATAGTATTTAATTATCTGCCATTGTTTGTTATTTTGAAAGTATGTAGGCTACGGTGAGTGAGTATATATGCGTAGTGTATTATGCGCTCTATGTGAAACTAGAAGTGTGTTTGAGATCAGGGGTGATTTTCCTGTTAGTTTTTACCTTTGTTTTTTGCCCGTACAAGACTATTTTTTCTATCAACATAACGAGATATTATCAGTTTGCGAAAGAAGGAAAGATAACGGACAGCCAAGAGAGGCTTGAATCCTTTCCACACAATCTGCAAAATCAAAAATACTTTGTACCACGCAACACACTCTTTCCAGATCCTGAAGGCCATAGACCTGCCAGCGATGAGCCACAGCCAGTGTGAAGCTGCTCTTCGAACGACGAGACTCGGGCCCACGTTCTCCCTGGATGAAACGTTCGTGTGTGCCGGCGGCGAGGGGGGCGACCTCTGCACGGGGGACGGGGGCTCGCCGCTTGTCTGTCCGAGCCTCGACGACCCTTCGCGTTATGTGCAGGTTGGTTGTTTCGAAATTGTTGGATTAATCTCGCAATCTTAAACATACATCAGTAGTGGATACTTTTTATACACACGCCCGCACTCAAACACACACACACACACTCTGTAAGCGCCCGAATGTTGGGCCTTACAAGAGTTTGGTAGATGGCGAGCTTAGGGATTAAAGTAGACAACCGAGATGTCTTGACTCCATTATTAAATAGCAAAGTTGGACTGCGGCTGCTCCTCGAAGCGAGGTGTTGCTCCATGGCTCCTCGCAAGGAGTTGTGGAGGAGTTAGACAACACAGCATTGGAATGTCTGGTGTGGCAAGAAGAGAGGAAAAACAGGGTGTATGCATATGTATATGTATGTGTGAGGATACGTGTATGACAAACATGTAAGATTATATAAATATGTAACATATCAATAAGATATAGATATAGCTGAGTTACACATACACACACACACAAACACACACACACACACACATGCTAAGAGAGCAATGATATGCATTCAGGGCTGTGGCATATTACTGGAGCAAATGCGGCTTTTCATACAAATTAAATTAATCAATTCCAGGTGGGCGTCTCTGCGTGGGGCATCGGCTGTGGACAACGTGGCATTCCAGGGGTCTATGCTTCCGTGATGGCGGCTATGCCCTGGATCCGTACTGTGCTTGAAACGGACATTGGTTTCGATATCCGCAATGCATTCCTGTGAGGAAAGTGGGGAGAGCAAGGAGAGAGAGAGAGAGAGAGAGAGAGAGAGAGAGAGAGAGAGAGAGAGAGAGAGAGAGAGAGAGAGAGAGAGAGAGAGAGAGAGAGAGAGAGAGAGAGAGAGAGAGAGAGGAGGTTGTCGTGAATCACGGGTTTCGCCGTGACCACGACGTAATAAGTCATCAAAAAAAAAACCTCTCACGATCCATCTCCCTCAGGCATAAGAAAACTTCGAAAAACGGGGCGCACAAGGAAAGAAAACGCGGCCACTCCTCCTCCTCCCTTTTATTGTTTTGTTTTGTCAGTTTTTTTTGTATTAAACGTTTTTTTTTTGTGTGTGTGTGTTTTTACCCTTACACCTAAATGCAAGGAACTGCAACATATATTAAGAATTGGCGGAAAAGGTGAGAATAAGGAGGAATTACGGGTTTTATCTTTTTAATTCACTTTTTATTATTTTAGTTCTTTTGGATTCTTTTACATAGGTATTCTGTTAATCTTAATTTTCTAATGACGCTTTTTTAAACGTCAATAACTTGAGATTACATTCCTTAATTACACTTTTTCGCGCTAAGAACGAAACACGAGAGGCATTAAAAGGGGGATTGGTCTTTGGATCGTTTGTGAGGAACCCGGTAATGGTCTTCCTCGAAAGATAAGTGGGCGTGAGTTTTATCTCTTTAGGTTACAGGAAAGATTCATGATCTTTTTTTAGTAAAGCTTAAGTGATTAAAAGGTGCCTCATTTTAATTCAGTATTTGAATGCGTCCTTGCGTTTACGTGTTTTATTTTTTACTTGTTTTATAATTGTTTTTAGTGTTTTACGGTTGTGTTTTAAGCCCGTGTTTGTTTTATTGTTTTACGTTAGTGTTTTACGTTCAAGTTCATTTTAATCTTTCGATGTTCAAGTTCATTTTAGTGTTTTATGCCCGTTTGTTTTAGTTTTACGTTGGTGTTCTAGTGTCTTACGTTTGTTCTATGTTCCAGTTCATTTTAGTTGTATGTCTGTGTTCTTAATGCTATTATGATTTTAAGTTTTAATAAATGAAGGATATTTTAAATTGTTTAGAATGATACCTCGCAGTTTTTGTCAAAGAATAAGGCTAAAGGGTGTAAGGAGGAAGGAATGACTAGTACATCAGTCTCATAACAGGAAGTACAAACATCGCGGGACCAATCTGCGTTCGGGAGATCTTTCCTCTCGGCTCAAAACACGTCACACTCTACACTACACACACGTCTTCCGTACTCTCGCACACTACATGTTGTACTCTCGCACACTACATGTACACACACACACGTACACACACGGCTACCGTACTCTCGCACACTACATGTACACACACGTCTTCCGTACTCTCGCACACTACATGTACACACACGTCTACCGTACTCTCGCACACTACATGTACACACTACATGTACATACGCACACTACTACCGTACTCTCGCACACTACATGTACACACACGGCTACCGTACTCTCGCACACTACATGTACACACACGGCCGTACTGCACCTACATGTACACACACGTCTACCGTACTCTCGCACACTACATGTACACACACGGTGTACTCTCGCACTACATGTACACACACGCTACCGTCACACTACATGTACACACACGTCTTCCGTACTCTCGCACACTACATGTACACACACGGCTACCGTACTCTCGCACACTACATGTACACACACGTCTTCCGTACTCTCGCACACTACATGTACACACACGTACCGTACTCTCGCACACTACATGTACACACACGGCTACACTCACACTACATGTACACACACGTCCGTATGAGTATTATTATAATTATAATGATAACACTTGTAATGTTTATGAAATTATAATAACAATAATAATTATTAATGATAGGTTATAGGGGCCGTCGTGATGATGATTATTAAGGCAATAGGGATCACTGATGTAATAAAAATATTCACACCTGAGGAATTAGGATAAAATCACCTCATTCTCAAGTACATAGGTGACGTCCATGTTTCTCTATTTCGCAATGCTAATGAATCCTTTAAAATAAATCCTGGATCCAGATCATGATCCAAATCACCACCACCACCACCAAAAAAAAAAAAAAAAAAAAAAAAAAAAAAGAAGCATCTACGTTAGGCTAACATTTCAAAATCTTTTTACAATTTTTTGAGTCCTGCTAACCAACTAACAAACTAACTAACCAACGCAACCACGCAATAATACCTATTTGGCAGAGGCGGCTACCGTAGTGCAATGGTAACACGCGTGGCTCGGGACCTAGCCGTTGCAACAACAGCAATAACAACAACAACAATATAATGATAGTAATAATAATGATGATATGATGATGAATAATAATAACATATAATAATAATAATAATAATAATAATAATTAAAAATATAATAATAATAATATAATATATAATGATAATAGTAATAATAACGATATTAATGATAATGATAATAATCAAAACGATAATGAAAATAATAATGAAGATAATAATAACAATGATAATAGTGATAATTATAATCACAATA
>NW_020868387.1:145000-147500 GCF_003789085.1 Penaeus vannamei
TAGATGGATATAGAAGAAAAAAAACATAAGTATATATATATATATATATATATATATATATATATATATATATATATATATATATATATATATATATATATATATATATGTATGCATATATGTATATTTGTTTATTGTGTATACATAATATACATGGTATATATATATACTGTATATGAATGTGTGTAGAGCCTGACAGATAAATGGATATAGAAGAAAAAAAAAGCATGCATAAGTATATCAATTTAACTATCTATCTATCTATCTATCTATCTATCTATCTATCTATCTATCTATCTATCTATCTATCTATATCTATATATATATATATATATTATATATATGTATGTATGTATGTATGTATATAATATATGTATACATAATGTATATTATGTATACATGATATACATAATATACATATATACTGTATATGAATGTGTGTAGAGCCTGACAGATAGATGGATATAAAGAAAAAAAAAACATGCATAAGTATATATATATATATATATATATATATATATATATATATATATATATATATATATATATATATATATATATATATAATATATATATTTTATATATATATATATATATATATTTATATATATATATATACATATATACATATATGTATGTATATTTATATATATGTATATATACATATATGCATATATGTGTTTAATTATATATACATATATATACATGCATGTATGTATATACATATATGAATGACTTGTTCAGTGCGTCATCGAGGACCATTTCGTTCGATAATGACTCTCTTCATTCGTGTCCTTCTGGCGAGTTCCTCCTCGTCGTGCCACTCCTTCGCCAGGCAGTCGATAGTCCTTCCTTTCCAGGGATCCCGCTTGACATCAGAAGGAATTACAGCTCAAGGGCGCCTTTGAACGTGTGTCGACTGAGTAAAGAATAAGAGAGACTTGTGTGGAGCAGGTGGAGTGTGGAGGCCGTCGGGATTAGGGAGTGGGTGAATAGAGAGGGGGCGGATATTGGAGTGGAAGGGGGAAGAATGTAACTGAATAGGGGAGAGGAACAGAGAGAGAAAGAGAGAATAGAGGATAATGTGGTTGAGAGGAGGAAATGGAGGCGTAAAGGGAGAGTTGAGCAGACAGCAGCTGGAGGGGGAAGACGGGAAATGGAGTGGTAGTGTACATGGAGGGGGAATGAGAGAGAGGATGAATGTCTCTGCAGTCTTTGGAACCAGGTCATCCATACACCTGCTGCAGCTGGCGCAGCAAGTCGTTATACAAGAGGATGGAAAAGAATGGTTATTGATATGAAATTTAGGAGCGCTGCAACTGACATGCCATGAAATAGTAGCCTTGGCAAGGACACAGGCTGACGGCAAATGCTGAAACCTATAACCCACAACACCTTGTCACCTCATCTCCCAGGATAAGGAACTACGGTGTCAGCCTTCTGCAAAATGGAGTTCTGAGGAGGCTCATAGGGAACACAGGAATGAAAGTAATAAATGAAGATGCAGGGCAGCAAGCAGGATGAAAAAGAACTTAAAAATACACTATATGAAGCGGTGCTTATGATAACCCAACTTTCAATAACATAAACTGAAGCGTTTCCATTCTCAATAAACCAGTTTTAAATGTGTAGTATATTGAGGAGACAGGCCTGGAACCGCACAGCTGTAGTCGAAAGCCAAAACACATTCCTAGGAAGAGATTTAATCAGCTGAGGGGACAACACAAAGACGTATTCGCAATGACAATGTACACTCTATTATCGGCCTCCGAAGGCTTCAACGCCAAATCCGACAAGTTAAGAATTAGCATACGCAGATCTTGTAGAAGCTGGAAAGGTAAAGACGTGTAGAATTTGATTGCGGAGCAGTACCCATACCAGGCTGGGGCAAGAAACTCAGACCTGCGATCGAGAAACAACAGACAACGCGAGAGCTGCTGTCTGGTCCCGAGGCCAGAGGTTTTTTAAAACAAATATTTCTATTTGAATGGCCCATGGTCGCCGAGGCAGAGATATGCTGGCAGCTCGAAAGCATAATGAGAATCGGAAGATAAGGAAGTGCGGCAGTGAACTAAAGAAGCCGACTAAGGGACTTTTACTCCACACGGCTCTACAACTTCCTGGGGAATGGTACAAAACTGGCCAAGCAGCATACGGAAAAGAAGCAACAACGCTAGATCTTCGAGGAACAATCCCTAGTCCATTAGCATGCTTGCAGGTATTAAATTTTGGGAGACGGCGGTGGACAGTACGGTAGATATTTGAACGTAATAGATCGTTAAAAAAAATGTGGCGACGGAAATCACTGGCGAGTTCGGAGCAAGTGAACTGTAGTGTGAAAATATAATTTGTGATTTCTATCGAAACACGTCATATTTTGTGGTGTATTTAGGGGAAATTGATGAAAAAAGGGGAAATAGGGAATGGAAGGGAGAAAAATGGATAGAAGGGGAAACAAGGATGAGGGAAAGGTAGTAAGGGATGTTAGCGTTCATGTAGG
>NW_020868387.1:157500-165000 GCF_003789085.1 Penaeus vannamei
TTTTGTTTTTTGACTGTGCATTGTTTTAGTTCTCTTTTCGGATTATGGAGAACAGTTCCTCTGGGGTCACGGAGAACTCTGCTTTAGATTGTGGATTATTTGTTTTTCTTTAGCGAGTGTGGAATATTTTACATACTCGTTTTCTTTAGGGATTGTGCCGGACGGTCCTTCCTTATTTCTCTTCATTTTTCGTTGATTTTTAATTTTCATATTTGTTGGTTAGGATTTTTTTTTAGTGCCTTTGATGATGATGATGGTGGTGGTGACGGTGACGTGACGGTGACGCTGATGACGCTGACGCTGACGCTGACGCTGACGACGTGACGATGGATGACGATGACGATGACGATGACGATGACGATGACGATGACGATGACGATGACGATGACGATGACGATGACGATGACGATGATGACGATGACGATGATGACGACGACGGTAGCGATGATGATAATGATAATTGATGATATAATCATGATTATGATAATTAACACCATTACCTAGATGTTCATTATTGTCAAGGTATTACTAACATTGACAATTGCAGTGCAGATATGTAATAGAAACAATACATTAAACATTTTATCACATATCGAGACAGAAAGATAAATGCATACCTCTCTTACGTAACAATCTATTATAAAAATCATAACACTTGGGGCTGTCGTCAATGGAAAATACTGAAACTCGGTGCGTCTCTTTGCTTTAGCATTTTGCGAGAAAAATGTTCGTGTGAAAAAAGACATAATTTTTCTTTTTTTCTTTCATTCTCTTCGTGTTTCTGTATAAATGATTTTTTTCTCTCTTTTTTGCTTCTTTGACTCATTCTGTCTGTCTGTCTCTCTCAATAACACCCGTTCTTTACTAAAAGACCACTTTCTATCTCTTTTTCTCTGTCTGTCTGTCTGTTTATTTTGGGCACCTGCCTCTCCCCATCATCTCCCTGTCTATCTCACCCTTTCTCCCTCCCACTTTCTTTCTTTCTCTATCACCCTTTCACCCCACTTCCAAAGGTAGCCTCAAAAGGACAAATCCCATGTTCAATACAGATTTTTTCTTTCGCTGAATAGTTGTCAGAAAAGCGGATTTCTTTTCCTTTTTTGCAAACTTTTTTTTTTTTTTTAGTGTGGTAGTTCGTAAGGATCGACCCTTTGACACGAAATCTTAAACTCTGTTTCTTTTTTCCTCTCCCTTTTTGTAGAATGATATCGAAATCTTATACAGAAAAGCCGAGGGAAAAAACGAGGGGTGTTGGAAATTCACTCTATACTCTGAAATGAAATTGCACAAGGTAGTTAATTGAAGAAATGCTGCCCGAGAGATAGATGATATATATTAATTGTTTACAGAGGCCACTTTAACAAAGCTCATTTTCCACATTCTTTGAGGTAAAAGCTAGAGATTAAAGGGGAACGAAATGATGGCAGCTTTTCAACGTGCAAATTCCCCTCTCCTTCAAATTATCTCTTGAAGATTGCGCTTCCTATGCAAGAAAACACCGTATTTCATTTTTTTTTCTTGTTTATTGTTATCATAACTGTATGTATACATATATACATGAATATATATATACCTGTGTCTATTTCGTTGTCTTTGGGATTATTTTTTTTTTTTTTATTTTATATATTTTTTTATCATTACCATAATAAAAATCATGATCATTTTAATCTTCAGCTACATTATCATTATCATTACCATCATTCTTTTGATTTCTATCATTAATATTATTATTATCATTATCAGTATTGCTATCACTTATACTATTATCAACATTATTATCTTTACCATTATCAGCATTATTACCTTTACCATTATCATTATCAGCATTATAACTATGATCATTATCATTGTTTCCATCTTTATCGTCGTTATTACTTTAATTAGTATTATTGTTGCAAATATTATTATCATTATCACCACCATTATCATCTCTATCACCATCATTACTGTTATTATTTTCATCATCATTATTGTTATATCATTATTATGATTATGATTATGATTATTATTATTATTATTTTATTATATTATCATTATATTATCACCATCATCATCATCATCATTATCAATTATCATTTTTTTATCATTATCATTAATATCATCATTATCATTATTGTTATTGTTATTATTTTCATGGTAATTTTCTATATTACGTCCGCCGTTCCGATGTCGACGATTTTGGTATCGTTGGATTCCTCGCACTCTATACTATGCAAATATGTAGGTTTTATTTCGCGGAAACCCCCCGTTAGCGACAAACTTGGCCCCAAAAGCAGGGGAGGGCATGAAAGGTTCCAGGGAAAATGCGGGGTTAAATAACACTAATAATATAACCCACAGTGAAAATAACCATGGTTATTCACATGACTTTCCATTGCAGGAGGCTGCGCCCCTGCGAGCCCCCTGGGGAGGGGGCTGCCGCCCACCAACCCCCGCCGAGGAAACAAAACCTCCACCACGTATTCCCGGCAGGCTAGAGCGTTACATAATCATCGTCGATGTCGGAACGGCGGGCGTAATATTACAATTACATCGTAACATTCCCCCTGAATCAGCATATTAACCTTGACATAGTCAGCATTGTATATAGAGACGATTGTAGTATAATCATGATGAACAGGGTGGCCCGCCCTCGTCGGCGGGTTTTGCGCCTCTCTCGATGTTACACCGATGGCTTCAAGGTCCAGTTTCCCGTCCTCTGGAATAACGACATTCGTATTGCTAACCGAAATAACCGTCGCGTTCAGTAGTCCCGCATAGCCGCCGCGATAACTCGTACTCGGAGACCGATTTCCTGCGCGAGGTAACAACCAGCCAGGAACAAATGATGGAGATGTGCTTCCGCCACGGCCTCCTCCGTCGGGAGAGAGCCCTGCGGCGGGTGCGGTCAGCCTGCACGCCTGGACCTGAACAAGAAAAGATTCAGGTGTGATACGGCCGTGGCGGTCAGGAAGCAAAAGAGGCGGAGGTGTGGCTGGTCCGCATCGATGTTCTTGGGTTCTTTCTTTGAGCAATCCCACCTCGATGTTGAGAAGCCTGTTGATCTCGTGATCTTCTTCGTCCGGGAGGAGGGTTCACGTTCCGGCTCATGCGGCACGAACTGGGAGTAAGCGCAGCGACCTTCACTGACTGGTCGAGTTTCTGCCGGGAGTGATGGTTCACTGGGCTCTTGATCGGCAGGACCAAGATCGTCGAGAGTAAGTTCGGGCGCCGCAAGTACAACGTGGGCCGAGTGATTGACGGGCAGTGGGTCTTCGGCGGTATCTGCAGGGAGACGCGCGACTTTCTTCCCTGTCCCGGTGGAGGATCGGGACCAGCGACAACTCTCCTTGCAGTTATTAAGGAACGGATCGCCCCGGGGTCGATCATCATCTCCTATTGCTGGAAGGCTGCAACTGGTCTCTCTGACGAGGGGTTCAGGCACCTGACCGTCAACCACTCATACCACTTTGTAAGATCCGGACACGCAAATTCATACGAACACGAGGGAGCGGCAGTGGAGGGAGGCAAGAGAAAGGTAAAACGCTCTGGTGGCCGCAGGAAGAAGCACTTCGCAGGGTACCTGGCTCAGTGCATGTTCCTCATGCACTAGCAGGACCTGAACGTAAGGTTGAACCACTTTCCTGTGTGCTGCAGCGCTGTATCCTCCGCCAAGGACCCTCCTGCTGGAAGCACCCTGATGACCTCTCCATTCAGGCTTCCTGCCGTGTCAAGAGGAGCGCCACCTCCCTACCATCAGTGGCATCTATTCAATCAAGTTTGTAACCTTAATCCTAGGTTATTGTAGTTTGTCGGCTCCGGCATCTAGTTTTCTTGTGCACTCTATCCCCGCCGTAAATACGTTGGGGGATATTGTTTCCTCGCCCGGTTTGGGCATCCAGGCTGCCTCCCCCCCCCTCCCCCTCCACAGACGTGAGATCGCTTAGGCTCGGGGCGCCAGGCCCCTTCGCCGGAAATGGGATTTAAGTCAAGATGATAACCGTTGGTTATGGTGATATTCTAGCTGGTGGAAGTTGAGATAATATATTAGAGAATTATTCGGTCCTGTACGTCGCCGCCGCTACGACTCATAACGGTCACGGGCCGGCATGCTTAATCAGAGGGCCGAAGTTTTGCGACTATCATGGGTTTCGCGCCAATAAAAAGCCTACCCCATATTTTTGGCAATTGTGGATAAGTTGAGACGAAATACACAAAGACCGATACCAAAATCGTCGGTATCGAGAGCGCGGAGCGGTAATTAATAGACAAATTTACCTATAATCATTATTACTTAATAATATGTACTTTTATGATAAAAATTGAAATCATCAATCACTCCATAATTATATATTAACCCGAAAATTGTTATGTTTGGTTTTTATACTTTATATCTAAGTTTTTCGCTACCTTAATTATTCTCTCTATAAATCATCAATTAGATAATTATATTACTAATCCAGATGTAAGTTGTTGTTGATTACTAAATACTATATATATCATATATCAAAAGTATTACATCGATCAAAAACCAATTAATACACCGTAAATAATTTATTTATTATTTTAGATGTGCTGTATTTTTTATATTTATTTAATCTTATTGTCCGGTTAATTGTGTATATTATTCATTTTCTATTTTATAAAATTTTAGTCTAATACGTTATTAAGTATTTAGCTATTAAATCCTCACTCGATAGAAAATCATCATATATATACATAGACAGATTATTAATCATCATCATATTATCGGTCACTATGCATCGATCATTATTAGGTATAGTTAGATTGATTACTGCTAATTGTTATTAACATTCATAGTAATTATATTTAATTGTATCTTGGACTATTATTAAGGTTATAGTTATAACCAATATGTTCGCAATCGGACTAGATTTTAATTATGTGATCAGATTATTTATTATCTAATACATGTATTGTTGTGACTGATTGTTTGCAATCAGACTATTACGTAGTAGAATAGTAATAATTGGATTTCCATCATTGTCAGATCGAGTTTCATTTTCATAATTGTATCATCATTAGTTTTATCACCAGTTATTAGTGATTGTTGCTAATCATTGATGATCCTCATTTATTATCAGATTACTTGTGTCATTGATAATATATTTCATTATACTATCAGGTAGTGATTATTTATATATTTATTGAGGAGATCCATTATATTTGTAATTTCGGATAATAAACAAATATTATTCTATCATTATTATATTACTTTTCTTATGATGAAAACCACACACTCACACACAGGCGATTTATTTCGACGATACTTCTCAGGTCAGTTTTTCAAATGCAGAAGTATTCGTTCCTCTCCTTAAACATCTGATTCGAGAGTCCCATTTTCTGAAAGAGCAACGAAGCCCACAACAGGTCATGGAATTAGGACCGACACACGAATAGCTGATACCACGACAGAAACCGCTGTGGGGAGGTAATGCTAAAGTCGACCTGACTTTAGCATTACCTCCCCACAGCGGTCAACATCATCAACAAGGTGGTGGCAGCGACGAAGGTCTTTGGGGATGCTTAGAGAAGGGTCAACTGTCTCACGCCACGTCTAGAAAGGGCGGGGTGTAGGTTGGGTGGATGGCACGATTTGGTGGGTATGGCGAGCGCGTGCCGCTGCGGTAACAAGGAAATTGTGGAATTATGTCTTTTGCTTTTCAAGGTATTGGACAGAGAACGTTGTAGTCTCGTCGGTGGGTCAAGGTGTGGAATTAGATCTTGATTATTGTATTCTTGAAGGTAAGTATTGGTAGCAGTGAGTTTTCGTGTGATGTATGATATGTGTGTGTGTCGTGTTGTTTATTTGTTTGTGTAAAACGTGAAGAGAAGCTCTCCCGAGAATATACTTAAATATAGTGCTTAGTCTCAGTTATTTAATTATAATACTATGCATAATCTGTATAAGCCTTATTCTCTCTAATCCATACTCCATTAATCTCTTATTACTTAATATCTATCATCTATAAGCCTCTGTATTCTCATCATATCTATCTCCATTTGTTTGATCATTTCCTTCTTTGTTCTCTTCTCTCCTCCTCTCTCTCTCTCTTCTTTCTCTTCTCTCTCTCTCTCTCTTTCTCTCTCTCTCTCTCTCTCTCTTCTCTCTCTCTCTCTCTCTCTCTCTCTCTCTCTCTCTCTCTCTCTCTCTCTCTCTCTCTCTCTCTCTCTCTTTAATCTCTTTGCCTATCCTTCTTGCTTTTATTATTGCTATCATCTTTGATATCATAGTTATTGCAATCATAACAATTATTTTTATTATTCGTATTTGCTTCTTTTGAATCTCTTATTCATCTTTTATAATATTCGTCATATCTCCATCTCGTTCTCTGTATATCTGCGGTTCCCTCCTTTCTCTATCTCCCGATCTCATGTCCCTTTTCTTTTTCTCTGTCTTGCTCTATCCGTCTCACCCTTTCTCCTTATCTCCCACGCTCTTAACTTCTTTCCATTCTACCTCTCTTCGGAGCATATGGAAATGAAATGAAAATTATCCCTCTTTTCTCATCCTCTCTCACTCTCTCTCTCTATCTATCTCCCTCCCCCTCTCACTCTTTCTCCCCCCCCTCTCTCTCTCTCTCTCTCTCTCTCTCTCTCTCTCTCTCTCTCTCTCTCTCTCTCTCTCTCTCTCTCTCTCTCTCTCTCTCTCTCTCTCTCTCTCTCTCTCTCTCTCTCTCTCTCTTTCTTTTCTAAAGTGTCTGGGAATACAAATCACAGAAACAGGTACAGGCCCAACCACATACACAACTCCGTACCCAAACACTGTAAAGTCCGTATGTTACAAGGCGAAATGATGTGCTCAGCGATATCGACAACTGCAGTGGTTCACAAACTTATCCCGGTTTTGTCCCTGTTTAGAGTCTGAAAGATTCGAATTATCCCTAACTTTAAGTTTTTGTTGGTACTTTTTGTTCAGTACAGTTTAATAAGCTCAGCGCTTGTTTACAAAATTCATGTGCTAACGAGTTTTAGTCCTTAATTCTATTCAGTAAAGTTTAGGGTAAAAAAAAATTCATTCTCTCTCTCTCTCTCTCTTTCTCTACCCCCCCCTCTCCTCTCTCTCTTTCTATAACCCTCTCTCTCTCTCTCTCTCTCTCTCTCTCTCTCTCTCTCTCTCTCTCTCTCTCTCTCTCTCTCTCTCTCTCTCTCTCTCTCTCTCTCTCTCTCTCTCTCTCTCTCTCTCTCTCTCTCTCTCTCTCTCTCTCTCTCTCTCTCTCTCTCTCTCTCTCTCTCTCTACTCTTGTCTCTACTGCCCTTTCTCTCCCCCTTTCTATCCGCCCTCTTTCTTCTTTTTCCCTCACTATCTATCTATCTCCCCCCCCCCTTCTCTTTATCTCTCTTTCCCTCCCTCCTTCTCTCCTTCTTTGTCTCTCCTTTCTTCCCTCCCTCCCTTCCCTCCACTCTCCCTCTATGTACTCCCCCCCCCACCCTCTTTCTCTCTTTTTCTCTCTTCCATCTCCACAATCACACAATGAAGGGTATTTAAGATTTGTGTAA
>NW_020868387.1:172500-187500 GCF_003789085.1 Penaeus vannamei
TGTGAGATTAGATGAAGACAGCCAGACTTTACTTTCATTACTTTTAATCAACTATCAATCATTCCCTACTTCCTCGATTTCCCTTTGATATATAATTCAATTCCCAATCTACTCCTTAGTACAATCAGAACTGTCTCCTTCAACTAATTAGAGTGATGTATCCATAGAAAAAACAACATAAATACTCCCTTACAATGCTTTGTGTTACATGGTGTGTGGCATACCCTACTTTCCCCATATTTTCTTCTCTCTGCATTCAGTTCAAACTCCCATTGATTATCACAGTTCATTACACATGGATTCCAAAATTATGTTAATTCCTTTATCAAACATTACAACTTCCAATTTTCGGGCAAAACAAGATTTTAATATCCTGCACTTCCATGCCTGTGCTAAGGGCGAAAGGCAAGATTCGTCTGACAAATAATTACTAGGACAAAATTACTTATATTTTTCCTACAGTCGAATTGACACTTAAACCTATTATTCATATGTAATCATCATAATCTACTCTATTTGTTATAACATTAGATTTTGTTATATTGATATATTTAAAATAAAGATATTTAAGAAACATTTCAAAGGGGGTCCATACATCTTTCCATTTATAACTAATGCATTTTTGAATGTTGAATCAATACCGATCTCGACATATATTTATTTGTCTATCTGTCTATTTATCTATCTATCTTTCTATCAATCTATTTATCTATCTATCTTTCTATAAATCTCTTTATCTATATGTCTGTTTATCTATCTTTATATATAATGCATGTGTATATCACATTAAGATATTTTTGCAAGGGAATCCGCGACTAGACTTAAACACTAAATCACACAAGTGCAGAGAAGGATCAAACAAGATTTCAAGATAAAACAATCTGTTTGCAAAGTGCATTCAGTAACGTAATTGGAAGCCCGCTGTCTACAAAGCCGAGTAGTCCGAGCAAACATCGCACAGCTTAGGCGTCTCCTTATACCCTGACTAAAGAGATTTGAATTTGGCAGTAAATATCGTACGGTGAAAAATAAGAATTACAGACAAAAAGGTCGTCTGCAACGAGATATTCCTTTACAAACAACTTCTTTAGGAAGAAAACGATGATCCTTTAGGCTTTCCAAAACTTTAATTAATGATTCAATCCACTGATCCTGAAGACCCCCTCCACACACACACACTTATATATATATTTTCTGAACACCCTGGTTTACCTTCATTTACTTCGGCATGTGTCTGAAGAGGGTGTATCGAAAAGTCATTTTGCTTAATGCTCGATCTCGTGGGAAGATTCTATTTTGACTTTCTACCATCTCTTTGTCTGTCTGTCTATATGCCTTCCGATTTGTCAGTCTATCTGTCTCCTCCCCCATTTTTTCTTTCTTTTAATATGACGAAGAGATGCTCAAAATGAAGAGATTAGCAGAAAAAAAGATAAGAAAGAGAAATGGGTTAGTTGTCTCACCTTTTTTAAAGACTGGGGTGTTTTATATCACTGTATGAACACAGTCAAAAGGTTTTGTCTCATTCATGTTTTCTCTTCGTTTCTTTCTTTCTCTCCTCAAATGCTTCAGTATCTTTTCACCATAATGTTATCGACCATTTCATTATGACTTTGCGATAATAGAAATCGAGAGAGAGAGATAGAGACAGATAGATAGGTATATATATATATATATATATATATATATATATATATATATATATATATATATATATATATATATATATATATATATTAGGGAGGGGGAGGAGGGAGGGAGAGAGAGAGAGAGAGAGAGAGAGAGAGAGGAGAGAGGAGAGAGAGAGAGAGAGAGAGAGAGAGAGAGAGAGAGAGAGAGAGACAGAGACAGAGACAGAGACAGAGACAGAGACAGAGAGAGAGAGAGATTAATAAATGAAAAATTCAAGGCTAACAGGACATAAATTAAGAAAATAGAATAATACGTAGCATTTATTTCCTCGAGAGAGGAGTTTCCACCTTGCTCAAGATTAGCTTAACAGCCTTCGCCTCTTGTAAGTGCATTGTGAAATTTAATGCAAATCCGCGTTGTAGAGTTAGTCTTCTTTTCTTCCAAATTTCTCTTCGTACAACGTTCATATTTTGTTCCTTTTCTTATAATTCTTCTCACTCTTTTTACACACACACACACCACACACACACACAACACACACACACACACACACACACACACACACACACACACACACACAACACACACACACACAGCTTTTGAAATTAGACCGCTAGCTGGGGACAAGTGCGTTGCAGAAACCCAATCTTTGAACAGCACTGATTTATCCAGAATGTTCGCGATGTAAATTAAAGGACTAAAGTGATAAGACAGAAGGATCGAAATATGAAAAAATCTTTTTGCGACAACCGTCCTAAGGTTCCTTTACTTCTTCATACTAATAATGACCATAGTAATAATAATGCATAGTAATGGTAGTGATAAAAAACCTTGAGAACCAACCAACCATCTTTTATCGTTATCAATCCCTACTACTTTTATTAAGGCATTATGATTTATGATAATTATCTCCTTGGGTTCTTTTGTCTCCTTAGCGATGCTCTTACAAATATAATTTGAAGTGAAGTAAATACTGCCGAACATTGGTGTCAGATTTCTGTTTCGCTTTTATGAAAATTGATGATAGGTGTAAAGATGAATACACAGACAGATACAGGGAGAATGTGAATGAGTAAAAAAAAGACAGAATACCCTTATGGATATACTACGCATAAATGATTGAAAGGGGAGAGAGAAGAAAATACAAAGACTACATCCTCCCTCATCCCTCAATCCCAGAAAATGAAAGGAAAACACCGATAAAGAACACAATCCAGACATTCCGCAACTAAAACACCTGAATTCCTAGACCAAGGCGAGGCGAACGGCCCCATTCATCGAGAAACCCCAAACAAACAGCAGCCTCTCATTAGTCTTGCAGGTCTCCTTAATATTGAACGGGAGGCTTTTCCTTTACAGAGAAGTCGTCGTACCACTTAGCAGCTGGGGTCATAATAACTTTATGGCGAGGGGAGTGCGGTGAGACTGTGAGACACGTGTGAATTCAGACGGTGACTTACCTTTATGGGGAAACGAAAAGGTGGTGGAGGTAGGATTTCGAAATTCTGTCGTTAAGGATATTGGTTATTTCGAGTTAATTTGTGTGATATGCATAAAGAATGGCCATAATCTAGGTTATTGCAATGCATGTAAAAGAATAGCTGTTGTGTGTACTTCGTAGATATTTTAGTTATATAAATCAAGATCCTAAATCAACGTTACATGACATACAATCTCCACTGTTTGTAAAATGATGTTGAAAGACAAGATAAATATGTAATTCAATTGCGTGAATTAAGAGAAGAAAATTAACTTTGCTTACGGTAGAATACACTGAGTCTGTTTTTATCAGAATGATAGTGAAGAATGGAACGGATAACATTAACAAAGCACAAGAGAACTTTTAATTCAATCGCCCTTTCAGAGTGCTTAAACCGTACATAATCGGATTGGTCTCAGTATTAAGATCCTAGTCGACAAAACCAAAAATCTGTTAGGATTTGATAACCTATTGCACAATTATTTGGGCAAAAATAAACATGTAATCAGATATTACATTCTTGAACAAACCATAATTTTAAAACGGATTTTCTAATAAATTCTTGAAGTTACGAGAAAAAATCTATTTCCTACTTGATGAAGTAATCTTATTTTAAGAATTGCTATAAGAATTGCCGTTTCTAGGTCAAAGATTCGGTAATTGCGAATGTTATTAATATGTGCATAACATAAGTTATGCTGATATTAATGTTCTTTATAATTACAATATCTTTCGTTATCAATGTAAGCTTACTCATGTACTCGGTAACGTACACACATTCTGTAGGTGTTCAAAAGTAACAGGAAGGTTTACAGGAACGAACGTGGACAGGGAAGGTGTGTGTTACGAGCATGTATTGAAGGAGTTATGACTGATGCTCCCTAACTTTTTTCCTGGGAATACTTCTTTAGCTATCATGTGGCGTATATTTTTTTTCTAGTATTATTCATGATCTGCTCTCACAGTATTTCATTAATAGGTAGTGGTTTACATTATAAATTCGGCCATCAAGAATCCGGTTTATTCAGATTTCCGGTATTTTAAAATTTATCATTCTTTTCTGGGGTGGCCGTTTATGTTTTGTTGGCGCTGTACCCCAGGATCAGTCGTTAGATCTTGTTTGCACGTACCAACAGGCATTACTGTTCATTCCTTCACATTTTATCATTTCTTTGCTGCTGTATAGCCCCATGATAGATTCAGCATAAAAAAGAGGTGGTGTAAAACGTAAACATTTTGTGTTGTTAATTGCAGAGAAAATGGAAAGCGGCGTGTGTTTGCAAACCATTAATAAAACATTTGACATTGCGAAACATATTACACATGTTTTTCATTTAGTGTTTGATTTCCTTTCATTAAAGAATTGTGCATAGTGATTTTCTATCAACTATATGCAGCATATATATCCATAAAAAATCCGGCATTTTCGAAAATCCGGCACCCCTTAGGTCCGGAGATTGCTGGATTTTTTATTTCATTATTATGTACCAGAACTGTCATGGATGTAATTGAAGGGATTAGTGTGACGAATAGATTAGTGATTGAGGCGAGGATCGAACGATATAATGAATGATGTTTTATATAAATACATACATACATATATAACATATGTGTGTGTGTGCGTGTGTGTGCGTGTGCGTGTCTGCATATATAAACACATAAGTTGGAAAGGTCCTTTCCGTTCTGACTTTGACCCCAACACGCTGATGTCAACATACCAGTTTCCTCTCATAGCTGAGTCGATGGAGAGGGGTAATCACGGAACCATCGCTCTACCCCTGAGATACGCCACCTATACATGAGGCGCAACCTGGACAGATTTGGTAAGACGACACTTCAGAATACTGTAGGGAAGGGGGCGGGGTGAGCAGACTCAGAAATTTCTAAGAATTAGGCCTTGATACCCTCGGTCCCTCCCCGTGGTGACGCCGTTGAAGTCAATATTAACAGGAAGAAAGGTAGTATCGCTCAAGGTACTGGTCCTAGCGAAGGGGATCCAGATGATGTTGACCTGTTGCTGGAGTGAAGGGGTGAGTATGACATACCAGACAGAGCGGAATCTATCATTCTAAATGTGTATGGCAATTAAATCAATATCTAATTATATGAAATACATCTGCATAATCGATTTCTTTCTGTTCATAAACAGATTTTCCAAAACTTAGAATGTAAAATATTTATTTTAATAATAAACTTACTCATAAATACGGACATATCCACACATTTCATAGAACGTGTGGAAGAGGGAACACACGCTCCCCTTTAGTGCTTTACCCTACCCTGGTCTTACATCAAAGGGGGGTATCTCTTGGTAAATCTTGTATCCGAGGCTACGGCCATGAAAGAGAGAGATTTAGACCACCGCCCTCTGCAATCTCTCTTAGGAACAAACTGCTATGGCCATAAAGGCTCGTTTGAAAGTGTGCACAAACCTCAGTGAATACATACAAATACCTTTTAAGCATGCATATTCTATAAATTTGTGTGTGTGTGTGTGTGTGTGTGTGTGTGTGTGTGTGTGTGTGTGTGTGTGTGTGTGTGTGTGTGTCGGTGCGTGTGGGGTGTATATGTAAATATACACACACACATATAATGTGCATATATATATATATATATATATATATATATATATATATTATATATATATATATATATATATATAATATAATAATATATTTATATATATGTATTATTATCTTTCTATCTGTCTATCTATATATATGAGTTTTTCATTTTTCCAAAGATGTGTCGTATTTTAGGAAATGGATTTTCATATCTAAATCTTTATTCAAATAACTTGACGAATTCACTCACCATCACAGATCGCTTCTTGCTTTTTTATTATCTTATCTTGAAAGTTTACTCACAACTCCGCTCTCCTACCACAAATTTACGTATCATCACATTATTATCATTACCACCATCATTATTATTTATTATTATCATTATTAGTATTAGCGCAAGTAATAGTATTGGCGTTGGTAATCGTAGCAGTAATAGTAGCAATAGTAGTAATTCTTTCATATATTAAAACATCTTTAACCACTACCTACGTTATGTGTGCTCCTCATAACATGCTCTTTCCCACTTTTTTTTCTTTCTTTCTTTCTTTCATTTTTCTAGAGGTTTTATTCAAGTAAGGTTTTGACGAGAGAATATCTCTTCTAACTCCTTTAATCAAATGGTATCATTAGTCAGATATATTTGCATATTATTTTATTCAAGAATCAGAAGAAACAAAATAGAAAGTTATTTATGAGTACTGGTAGCTGTGTTTGTTATAAAAGTATACCCACTAAAACCAATAAACCTTTTTTTATATTCTGTTTATATGAATTCTTGTCAGAACGAAAAGATTTAAATATGCATACACACATCTGGAAACCATTAAGCATTTCGCATTCAATCCCCTGCTGGTTTCCGATACCGAAGATATTCTCTTATTCATGGCCACTTTGACGGACCTTAGATAATCCAATTTTTCCTCAGATATTAAAATGAATAAGGAAGTTTTTTTTTCAAATACAAACACTTAATGCTAAACATAAAATGCAGTAATTCATATTTTTTCTCATCATGATCTCGCAAAAAGGAGGGACTGTGCAAGATCTATGACACGCACCCACACACCCACACACACCAAACACACACGAGAGAGAGAGAGAGAGAGAGAGAGAGAGAGAGAGAAGAGAGAGAGAGAGAGAGAGAGAGAGAGAGAGAGAGAGAGAGTACATATAGAGAGAGAAAGAGAGAGAGAGCTAAGAGGAGGGGAGAAAGTTAACAAATATAAACTGAGGGAGAGGGCGACTGGCTCTTCTGGGAAAGAAAGAATGCCTTAGATTCTATGAAGAGTTAAGCAGAAAATAAAATAAAATAAATTTCTCACCAGGATTTAAGAATATTTCCCAGAAAAGAAAAAGAAGACAAAGGAAGCAGATTCAGGCATATTTATTTCGTTCATCAGCTGAACAACACAACAACACAATAACGAACTTAGAGAAATAAATGGAGAACTATGATATATATAAATGATAACATTTCGACTCCAACAGGAATCTCGTGTTATTGAGTTCATGGTTCATTTATACACTACATTTTGCATCAAATAATACAAATATCTATGAATTCCAACTTTGATAGACCAACATATAAACGAAAATATTATATATATATATATATATATATATATTATATATATAATATATAATATAATATATATATATATATCATATATATATATATAATATTATTATATATATCTACTATATATATATATTATATATACATATATATATATATATAATACATATTATATATACTTCATGTATATATCTATTATATATATATATTATATATATATATATATATAGTATATATATATATATATATAATATATATATATATATATATATATATAGTATATATATATATATATTATATATATTATATATATACTAGTATATATATTACATACTGATTATATATATATGTATATATAGTATATATATATATATATTATACTATATATATTATTATATATATACCTATACTATATATATATAATATTATATAGATATATTACATGATATATATATATATATAATATATATATTATATATTATATATATATATATATATATATATAATATATATATATATATATATATATATATATATATATATATATATATATACACACACACACACACACACACACACACACACACACACACACACACACACACACACACACACACAACACACACACACACACACACACACACATATCTCTCTCTCTCTTCTCTCTCTCTCTCTCTCTCTCTATATATATTATATATATATATATATATATAGTATATATATATTATATATATATATATATATATAGTATATATATATATATATGTTTATACATATCAATTTATATCTGTGCAATTATTTATGTATATATACGTTTATACACACACTCACGCACACAGAGACACACAGACATATATTTATTAACTTTTTATTTATATTTTTATCTATCTATCTGTCTATCTTTTTATCCATACATATATATCTATATATGTACACAGATACATAAACAAGCACACATGCACTTACGATAACAATACTGTGTCAGAAATGGGAGATAACATTAATTATGAATTATGAGTAATAAACATGCCTTCATTGTTGTTACCTCGAAATGCTAATGATGGTGTTTATATGTATTTCACAATTTACATTCACAGACCAGAAAACTAACTATACCACATTTGAGAAAAAGTACTTTTTCCGTTTGTTGATTAAAACATCATTTCCAGAAGGAAATGTTTACTTATACTTTGCAAAAACATTCGAGAAACTCAAATGAGATTATTATGCCGGCAGTCGCAATCTTGAATTGCAACTTTCTCCAAAGAAAGCGCAAGAAAAGAGACAAAGAAAGAAATAAAAACAAGAAACTCTAATTTCTGTTAATAATCCAAGTCACGAGTGTATTCGTATGTAGAATGGCATCAACTTTATCCATTATCATATAACGGCATCTCACACATTCTTGAAATCGGAATGAAAATTTTCATTACATTTAAATTCCCTGCATTAGAAATGACAATAAACACTGCAAAAGTATTGAGGAAGAAAAGTGATACAATAGATTCCCGGGAAGTAGTGAATTTATACAGCATAATAACAAGAATAACACAAGGAGTCAGTCTGATTAAAATGTTTCAGGAGTGGAATGGCTGACAATAAGAATTAATAGCGTGAACACTGCAAGACGTTTATTTGCTGTAAAGATGAAAAAGTTGACGTGTTTATACTTGCACTACGTTGAAGTGGACTAGTCTATAAGCATGATACAATACACACGAAAAATAAATATTAATTCTAAGAAAAGTAATCTGAAGGTAAGAGCAATTTCTTCTATTCCATGCAATTTTACAAAGTGTATTTTTCATTATTAAGAAGAAGTTTTTGAGAAAAGAATATGCTCATACGCTTGTCCTTTAGCTGCTAATAATCTCGCGACTTTACTCTGTGCTATTTTTTTTTTTTTTTTTTTTTTTTTTTTTCAGTACGCACGTGTGTCAGCTGAAATAACTGGCCATACAGGCTTTGAAGACGAAAGGTTAGTATCTACACTAATATCCATTTAAACACTTTACCCTATGTATCAAATGATAATGTTCCCTTATTTGGAACCAAAAAAGTACTTTCTTTGTCATCGACATCATCTCAATACTCTCTTGCCAAACAACATCACGAATATTGAAAACCTTCAACAAGCCTTCCATCCCAGTTTGGTCACTCGACAGAATATGATATTTGCTTTCAGAATAAAAATGGAAAGGTAAACATTGTGAAGGTAAAAACATCCTCTAAATCAGGGTTGTCACACTCATAACCCATTGCGGGCAAATTTTCCCATGTTCGTACCTGGCTTCCCAGGATTACGTTACTAAAGCTAAGATTATGTACTTGTACGTAAAGATTATTTTACTTATCAGATTCTAAATGGGGATACGAGTGGTAACGAATTGTTTATGGCGTTATTTTCCTTCATGGCAAGAATGATATCACAGGCTTATAATTCTTGTCATCCCGCAGGACACTTAAGATTCTCCCAGGGAACACAATTAACCCGCGAGCCATGGCTAAAATCTGGAAGACTTTAAGTGATGATTTTAAAAGACGGAGGGCTGGCTTAATCATATAAAACGGCCGACTGTAAGACTAAACTTGCAAATGAGCCACGGGCCGCGCATAGGAGTGTGGCGGCCGCGTGTTTGGCATCCCCGTTCTAAATGAATATCAGTTCTTTTGCCATTACTTCCGGTTTATCCTATATATAACAGATTGGAGAGTCTATATAAGAATTAAGTATGTACGAGGAAGTTTGCCGGAGTTTTACTAAATCCATTTAGGATAACATTTGATTTCTCTGACTCATTTTGATGCATTTAATATATAAAATATAGATTTTTAAAATGTGAACATAATTCACTCACGAAATATTAGAGGATCATATTTTTTCATGGAAAACACGTAGCCTAAATCTTATCTATTATTACTAAGCAATAAGTGGAAATTAATTCGACTTATCGTAAATTCCATTAAAGAACTCAACATTAAATGTGCCTTGAGTTTAAAGGTTTTCAAAATCCTTTGTGAACATAATCACATGATCAACACAGGAAGGAGATGAAACCTGAAATCTTAGGTTTCATGAACTATTACCATCGGATTTTTTTTTCTTATAATCATGTTTATTTTCAAGCTGAGTGAAGCTTATATTTTGCCCCTATTTCTTTTCTTTGTCTTCTCTTAATTACTTTACCTCTCAATTTGCTGCTTCCCCTTCCCCTCTCCCCCTCAATCTTTCTATCTCTCTCACTCTCTACACATATTCCATAAATGTTACCTTCCCTTAGAGCACTGGGAGTATAAGTCTGCTTAATACGGAAGTAAAGAGAAGGTGATAAGGTAAAGGGTAAATACAAAGGAATTAATTACTTATACAAGTAAAGATTAAATACTCGTTATTCAAACTTGCAGTGCTTTTTCAGGATCTGATAGCAATTACTGAAAATGCCCTAAAATGCATAGTGACGTATAAATTGTACTCAGAAGTGTGAAAGCTGTTTGTCGTGATACTTCTCATGTCGTTGACGTCATGTGAGAATTTGAATGAGATGGGAATTTTCCCCTAAATTAAAGTTAACTGCGTTTGCTTAATAATCTACATCAAAATCAGCGCAGATTGGTCAAGATTTCGTGAGCTAAATGGTTGCCTGAATGTTTTCTTCCTCCCATAAGAACCGGCTTATCTCTATATAAATCAGTATGAACAGAATCTCGTTCAGTTAAATCTCTCCCTTTATGGTTAGAGCAAGATAAGTAAGATCCCTTTTCGTAGACTGTATTAAAGAAAAAGACATTTCTATATCGTATGTGAATATCCATCTGTCTATCACCTAGCTGATCTTCATTCGTTTGTATACGTGTGGGATAGACAGCCATGTTTAGGACGGGATTCATTTTACATTTATCTCGCCGGATAATAAATCCTTCATCGGAACTACCTCTTTGAGCTGCATTTACCACGCGAGACTCAATTGCGCTTTGAACAGACAAGAAAGACAACGAAGAGAGGCAAGGACTTCGTAGGAATCTCGCTCGCCAAAGACCTCCTCAAAGACACTCTCGGAAGCCCCGCAGCGGATGTTCGCCTCCACGCCTTCCGCAGACGAGGCCCTCCCCCTTGGGCGTTGACCCGGAGGCGGAAAAAGGGAAATGCTGAATGAGGCAGAGTCATTAGCGAGAGCTTTTAAGGAAGGAGGGGTGATGAGGGAGAAGAAAAGGGGAGGGGAACGAGAGATAGAGAGAGGTGTGGAGGGATGGAGGAAGGGAAAGAAAGAGAGAGAGAGAGGAGAGATAGGAAGGGGGGCAAAGACAAAGACAAAGGCAGATAAATACAAACAGCCATGCAGAGATTGTTCCTCAACCGTTCTGCTGATAAATTAACAAAGTTTAAGATTGGTAAAGTTTGAAGGCATATCCATAAAAATAGAGAATAAATACTTGACTATTGTTATAGAAAACGGGAATAACAGTTAATTTTTCATCGCTAAAGAAACAATATATACCTGCAATAACCCCCATGTTCATGTATATGGATACGCATATATATATATATATATATATATATATATATATATATATATATATATATATATATATATGTGTGTGTGTGTGTGTGTGTGTGTGTGTGTGTGTGTGTGTGTGTGTGTGTGTGTGTGTGTATTTGTATTTACATAGATTCATTCATATTTATTCATATATCTATACATATATGTGTTCGCATATGTGTATATACGTATTTATATGTATGTATATATATATATATATATATATATATATATATATATATAATATATATATATTTATGTATATGTATATATATATACATATATATGAATATATATATTTACATATCTATAATATAAGTATGAGTATATATATGTACACACACACACACACACACACACACACACACACACACACACACACACACACACACACACATATATATATATATATATATATATATATATATATATATATATATATATATATATATATATATATATATATATATATATATATATATATATATATATATATATATTATATATATATATATATATATATATATATATATATATATATATATATATATATATATATATATATATATATATATATATATATATATATATATATATATATATATATATATATATATATATATATATATATATATGTATGTATGTATATATATGTATATATGTATATGTGTATATATATATGTATTATATATATGTATATAGTATATATATGTATAATATACATATATATATATATATATATATATATATATATATATATATATATATATATATATATATATATATATAATATATATAATATATATATATATATATATATATATATATATATATATATATATATACAAACATACATATACTGAGCAAATAGATAAAGAGAGTATATCATTCTATGTTAGGTTTCTGTAATACTGATAGTGCTCAACAGATAATCCGTGAAGGGGAAACCCTGATTGGAGAAGGCTTAAGGTCAGTCCATAAGCACCAAATTGGTATCCAGAATATCGTACGGCCAATTTCATTCACTTTCCTAGTACTGTATTAGATATTGGTCTCATCCATACTGTATTATTAAGAAAAATAAGGAATTATATTTTGTAAGAAAATTGCAGATGTTTATTTAGCTTTGTTCTCTTAAGTTTATATTTGTGAAAATAAACAGAAGCTGGCATTGCGCTTCTCGTTTCTTTTTTGTTATTGTGAGGGATTATGGGTAGAGGCGACCAGGGAGAAACAGAAGCACATGGTGACAGGAACCTTTGGAAATCTGAAACTTTGATTTAGAATTATGGACTAAGTTATTTGAAGAGACAGAATGTAATCAGTGGAAAAGATACACGTGTATCTGTGGAAACTTTTGTGCTGAAGAAAGGAAAGAGATTTATATTAAAAAAGGTATGTACAATAAAAGAGTATCATGTCCAATGATCTGATAAGAATCTCAGTTGTTGAGAAAATGTGCGGATGACAGTGTTAAGAATTATGTACTTTTGATTTCAGAATGTGTGAATTTATGTAAGATTTAGATAACCTTCCTTACACGAGTCCAGTGGTGATCTACGATGTAAGTAAAAGGTTTTTTATGTACGTTAAATGAGCCAGATGATAAGAGGTTAAGATTTAATAGCAAAATCTGAAAATACGGTTAATGTATTATTAGAGAAATGTGTGCATCTAACATGACAATAGAAAATTGTTGTTAACAATAATTAATGAATGAAGTTCACCAATGATTAATACATATAATAATTAATAACACTCATTAATACACTTTATGTAATTGTTAAATTTATACATTGTTATGTATTGTTGGAATTTTCGAAGCTTTATAAGCATTTTATATATATAACCTTGCAGGTTGAATCTCACTGAATTACTGAATAAAGTATGATGCTCACGTGGAGTTTTCTGCATCCTTCATGTGACTCGTGCAATACATTCTAATGACATACTAAAGGTGTATTTTGTCAACTTACTTTCCCCGAATGAACTGTCCCCCTCCATGTAGGTGTACACATCGTATCAACTGCTCCCCTACAGGCAGGTAATATAAATATGTGTATGGATGTAAATACCGTCGTTATAGAAAATTTACCTAAATGTCGAAAGAAACTATATGTGAATATAAGTTCTTTTTGTGTTATTTCCATTGGCGTCCCAAGTAGGGTGCAGGTTGATTAACAGATGTGCTTAAAAGTTACGAACTAGCTCGGAAAATTATGGTGCTGTATGTCATTTTCTATTCTTTAAATTACATGATTCCCAGAGAATTTATTTTACATTATCTATGTCTAAGAAAACGTTTATACTAGTGTGTGTGTGTGTGTGTGTGTGTGTGTGTGTGTGTGTGTGTGTGTGTGTGTGTGTGTGTGTGTGTGTGTGTGTGTGTGTGTGTGTGTGTGTGTGTGTGTGTGTGCGTTGTGCTGTGTGCGGTGGCGTGTGAGGGAGAAGATAGACAGAGACAGAGAGAGAGAGAATGAAAAAAAGAGGGAATGTTGTTCAGACAAATGTTGCAAACAGGATGGGACGTCGATATCGAAAATAAAAGAACTGGAAACAGAATACCACGAGATCTTGGACGCGATAAGACAGTGTTTTTTAACTTGGGGCCGCAATCCCCTATGGGGGTATCAACAACTTCCAAGGGGACGCGAGCCCTTGAGGAATGGAGGAATTTTCCGAATTATAGATGTTATTTTCTTAACGAAAGCATGATCAAATAATGAGAAGTTTATCAATTATGTAACTAATTCATACTCACTAAAAAGTCTAAGAAAATAATTAAAATTTTCTTTAGGGATTTTATTTATATAATGCAAGGGAGGCACGGAGGGAAGGACAAATTCCTAAGGGAGACGTGGTAGTAAAAAGGTTAAGATCCAATGCAAGAGAGAAAAAAAGAAAAAAAAATCGTCATGAGAAAAAGACAGTAACACATGCTTCAGAAAAATACTGAAGAAGAGCACGAGTAAAGAAAGACTAATGTGTGAATAGTTAGGTAGACCTACAAAATCATTTTCAGCGCAGCACCCCCTTCCCCCCCAAAAAAAAAAAATGATAAAAAAATAATAATAAATGAATAAATAAAAAAAAATAAAAAAATAAAGAAAGGTAGACAAACTTAACTGAATAACTGTGTAGAAAAATACCCTTCTGCAAGTATTTTCCCAGACGCAGAAATCAAATTGGTAACCATAAAGACAGTGACTC
>NW_020868387.1:197500-202500 GCF_003789085.1 Penaeus vannamei
CCTCTTTTCCCTCCCTCCCCCCCTCTCTTCGTCTTTCTCTGTCTCACGTCTTTCTCTCTCTCTCTCTCTCTCTCTCTCTCTCTCTCTCTCTCTCTCTCTCTCTCTCTCTCTCTCTCTCTCTCTCTCTCTCTCTCTCTCTCTCTCTCTCTCTCTCTCTCTCTCTCTCTCTCTCTCTCTCTCTCTCTCTCTCTCTCTCTCTCTCTCTCTCTCTCTCTCTCTCTCTCCTCCTGTGAGCTTTTCCCTTATAATTTCTGGCAAGTGATTATGCAAATTTCATTATCCAACATCCCTGAAGTGTGCCGTCGCTGTAACACTAAGTGATTCCTGTTTAATGTACGAAAGTCACTTTTGGAAGATTTTTCTTCTTACATTTTTCAAAATATAAAAGATAAGATTCTCTTACGAGCGACAGCGAAGGTAATGACTGTAATAATTAATACTAATAGTCTGAAAAGATTTTTATCAAGAATTTATAATCAGACGACTCTGTGAATGAAGTTTGGCTGAGTTGCGTCCACTTCACCGATCAAGTCACAAGTGAACACACCCACATAAATACGCACATACATAAGCGCATGCATATCACATAAGCGCGCACCCGCGCCATACATACACATGCATATACATACATACATATATATATATGTGTGTGTGTGTGTGTGTGTGTGTGTGTGTGTGTGTGTGTGTGTGTGTGTGTGTGTGTGTGTGTGTGTGTGTGTGTGTGTGTTGTGTATATATATATATATATATATATATATATATATATATATATATATATATATATATATATATATATATATATATGGCCACTCCTCGCCGTTAATTCATTATTATTCTTTCATATGTGAAAAGTAAATAATGGTATAGAATCGGATCATGAAATATGACATAATTTTCGCTTTTTTTTCTTTCTTTCCTTATTACTCTCTTGATCTTTCTCCACATTCTGCTAGGTGAACTGGAGGCGACGTTAGCGATGTCGTTTGTTCAACCTTTCTCTGATGACGGTCTATGATGTATCCCATCTACACATTGTTGTTTTCTTTCCCCTGCGGTCTCTTTTAAGGAGCTGTAGGTCTTCATATATTTTAGCTGCACTAGTGAGCGGAGGTGGTCGTTATGGGTGCCCTCCTCCTCCCATCATATCTACCTGTATACCATCGTCCGGGAGGTGCCCTGCTCTCTGATCATATCACTGTTAGAGATACAATGTAGCAGCCTCTTTTTGCGATTTCAGCTTGTCTTGCGTCCATTCTGAAAAAGGTGTCAACTTGGCTGCTTCGTTTTGACCTCGGATTTCCCATGTCATTTTGCCGTCTTAGATACACCGGACACATTTTCTTACTGATTTAGTATATAATATACATTGGTATAAAGATATGAAATATATGATTTCGTGTTATTCATGTTCTTGCTAGTTCCTCCTGTAAATTACTCATGTTCTGGGTGAACAAACAAGCTTTTCACACACCAGAAATTAACATTTTAAGATAATGTATAAAAAGAAAAAAAATGATTTAGAAGTGAAGGTTTGATATGCTTATTTCATATACACCTACGCATATACTGTACATTGCATTGGCAAATAGAAAGAAAAGATGGATATATGACAGATAACCGTCAATAGCAAGGAATAACCATTTCATTGGAATGAACAAGATAGAGTGCACATGTATTGGGAATCGGTTCTTGAATTTTTGCTATTCACCCTCCTTGAATCCACCTAGCTAGTAGTTATAGTCCAGGAGCCCAAGAGGTCAGTCTAGCCGGGAGGGTTGCCAATTTCTAGTAGTATTACATCTAACAGCAATGCCCGACCAAGGATCTGTAAGTCTGCTGGACTCCCCCTGGTGGGTTTGGTCATGGGCGTGGCTTTCATGGTAGCTAAAAATGGGCTTGATTAGCTCATTTCTTTTATTATTACTACCAGTAGTAATAATAATAATAATAATAGTAATAATAATAATCAATGAATATATTAATCAAAAATAAACAATGAATAATAATAACAAAATACAGATTTATAATAATAGTAATCATAATAATGTCATAATGGCAATAATAGTAGTACTACTAATAATGATGATAAAAATCATCATCATCATTACAATCATCAATATGTTGATGATCATGGTGAAAAAAAATCAACAATAATAATATTTTAAGCAAATATCACTTATGGTACAAATTTCTGACAAACAATATCGTTTCCGATGCCATATTACTTCCCTCGAAACGGTATTGCCAACTCATCAAAACTTCAGTTCCCTGTCACCCTGGCATCACTGATTCGCATTCTGATTCGAGTGTTCGATATTGCATGACGTTTCTCAAATCAACGTTCGCTTGAAGGTTGCTTGTCAGGACGTTATTGTAACAGGTGGTTCGTCGTCGCGCTGTCAGTTCGGGATTCATTTTATCGGTGTTGCTTTTACTTGTTCTTTTGCTTTCTTTGCCTTTACTTTTATGATTTTAGATCGCTGGCTTTATCCTTATATGTATGTATATATATATATATATATATATATATATATATATATATATATATATATATATATATATATATATATATATATATATATATATATATATATATAATGATATATTTTATTACAGTCAGGTGATATATAGAATATTCTATACTTTCATGTAACTAGATTTATTTCCATCAGTATATTACAGCCAAATACCAGAAGAAAAATCCTCGTCCACTCTCATAAAACATTCATAATAAATGGCCTTACTTCGCCCGCAGTTTTAATCCTCGAATGACCTACGACCTCCTCCGCATAAATCCTAATTGACCTTCCAAGACGTGCCATGAACTCTTTCCTTTTGATATAAATCTGAAATAAATCAAGGTAGAGCCGGTAGCAGTAAGAAAGGCATGAGATGAATAAATAAACAAATAAAATACAAAGCGAAAGGAAGAATGGGAAAATTTCCAAACGCTCTAGCCATTGTCCCCCAAGACTCGCGAGAGGTGCTGCAAGATACATGTTATACTTCTCAAGTTTTATCGCCTCTTGCCTCTTTCATGCGGCGTGTCCATCACAAGTGCCCGGGCATTCTTTACCGGTCAGGTGCACCGCCATATATCATTCTGTAAAGGTCTTTGAGGTGTCTAAAGTTTTTTTTCTTGTGTGCTTCGTGTAAAGTTAAAGTCGATCGATAGAAAAAGAGAAGATAGGATGCGGGTAAATTGACGAAGAAGAAGCGAAGTAGGTAGAAAGAGGAATGCAAGGAGAAGGGAGGGGCTGAGATAGTGAGAATCGTTGCTGTAGCACAATATTTACCGTGCGTATTTCTGAGCTTAGAAAGATATTGAAAATACTTATATCTGACCTACTTTAGTATATGTCTTTTTTGTAGCATACACAAACCCCAAACACTTTGATACATTGATGATTTGAACTGACATGCAGACTTTTGAAAGATGAAAAATTATTTATCATAATTTCATATATCAAAGTCAAAAGGAAAAAAAACACCTACTGTCATAGGTTTTAATTACAAGAAAAAACATTGTGGGAACTGTAAATGAAATCATATTGTTTACACACATCACTAATCGCTTTGCAAAGCTTTAGAAACATTTATTTCTACGATTCAGACAAATCATTTTTTGTTCTTTCATTACGTCCATTGTTATTCATATGGAAAGTGGAAATATGGCCCTTAATGTTTTGCATATTGTCGCATCCACTGTGAGTAGGCTCCATGTTCACGAATCGTTGACATCTGGATTAATTCTATGATTACCGGCATTTACTTCCCCTAGTGCATGTAATTCATCAATAAATCAAGAGAGACAGCCTTGCCTTTGACATATTTGAACCTGTGAGTTTAAGTCATTGAGGTACAGAATGACTTTGAAGATATCCATCATACCGAAGTCAATACCACATCATGGAACTCGGACACGTTGGAAATTCTTACACATTTCAGCGATCGTCATTATTTGATTCAGATATTATTCATATAGAGTGACGTTGTATCTGACGTTGTGCTTAAAAGGCACAGACACATTTTATGCATCTTTACGATTTTTATGTCAACAAACAGACGATACGATTCGTAATCAATGAATATATAAATTTCTATCTGAAGCTACGTGAAATATACCTGAAAAATACCGCGCTCTAATTGGCTGATTGCCGTGTATCACTTTGTATCAATGCACAGGTAACAAAACTAAGATTTTACAAAATAAGCCCTAATGTCCCCCGAGAGTTTTATTGCTTGGGATTCCGAAATTGTTTAATTTGATTTTTTGTTTATAGGATGATTTGTGATATTTCGGGATTCAGAAGCATTGTTTTTTTTATTATTATTGCAGTTGCTATCAGGCAGATTATTTAAGTTATTTCTTGCAGTCATTCATATTACATCAATAACCCAAACATTCAACGAACGAAATCTCTAAAAGCAGAAGAAGAAGAAGAAGAAGAAGAAGAAGAAGAAGAAAAGCAAGAAGAAAAAGAAGAAGAAAAAGTAGAAGAAAAAGAAGAAGTAAAGGAAGAAGAAAAGAAAGAAGAAGAAGAAGAAAAAGAACGAGTCTGCTCAACTTATCTTCATTCGCCCATTAACTGGCTCACTTGCTAGCTCCACTTAAGTACTCCATTAACGTGCCTAGTCATGTTTCCCTAATTCTCCAGGACGAAGGATATCCCACTGCCTATCAAAACTAGTTGCTGGGGAAAGTAAAGAGAGCTGGAGTACTTGTATTGAGTGGAGTGATTTTCTCGTGTACTCCGACTACCAAAGAAAGGTTGACCTCATATTTTCGGCATTGAGATTCGAGAAAGTAGTGTTAATGCGTGTTATTTATAATAATAATGCTGAAAAATTAACGTAATGACAAAAGCAACAATGATACTACTACTACAACTTATAGGGATAATGATAATGGAAAAATGATAGTAAAAATTGTAATAAGGATATTTATAACAACTAATAAAGATGATGAAGATAAAAACAGCAATAACAAAATAATAATA
>NW_020868387.1:207500-210000 GCF_003789085.1 Penaeus vannamei
TATCATTAGCAATCTCATTATTATCATCATCATCATTTTCATCATCATTGTTATTAGCAGTGTTTATATCATTATAATCATTTTATTATCATCATTAACGTTTATATCATAATCAGTTTTATTACTGATATTATTATTACTCTTGTCTTTGTTATCATTGATATCAAAATCCTATTATTATTAGAATTAGAAAAAATATTTTTATGTTTATTATTGTTACTTTTATACTATAATAATCATTGTTATGATTGTTATTATTATGATTATCATTTCTATTATCATTATTATTATTATTATTATTATTATTATTATATTATTATTTTATCATTATTATTATTATTATTATCATTAATTATAATAATAATAATAATAATAATAATAATAATAATAATAATAATAATAATAATAATAATAATAATAATAATAATAATATAATATTATAATAATTAATAATAATGATATTGTTGTTATTATTATTATTATTATTATTATTATTATTATAGTAGTAGTAGTAGTAGTAGTAGTAGTAGTAGTAGTATCATTATTATAATAATATCATTATTATCATTATCATTATTATGATTGTTGGTGTTGTTGCTGATGTTATTATCATTAATATTATCATTACCTCTTTCATGTCATCATTATTATTATAATTGTTATTATCATTTTTATTATCATTATCATTATTGTTATTATTAATTTCATTCTTATTATGGGTATTATTATTATCATATCATATCTCTTAATATTGTTATCAATATAATACATTGACATTATTATTAATATTACTATCAATACTATTATTACGAATAGTATTAACAGTACTAATAACAGCATTATTATTAACGCTATTATTAGTATCACTATTATTTTTCTTCGTCTTATCATTATTATTATTATCATTATTATCATCATTATCTTAATTAATATATATACCATTATCACTATCATCATCATCCTCATTAAAAAAAATAATTATCGTTATAATCACTATCAACTTTGTTTCTTTTGCTATTTTATAAGCTTTACTGCTATAACTATTATCAATATAATAATCATTATCTTAATCATTATCATCATTTATCATTGTTAATATTTTTAGTATTATTGTTTATATCATTATAATCATTATTATTATTATCATCATTGCCATCTTTATTATTATTGTTATTCTTCTTCTGATCATTATTATTATTATCATAATTATCATTATCATCATTGTTATTATTATTACTATTATTATCATCATTTTCATTATTATCATCGTCATCGTCATCATCATCATCATCATCATTATCATCATCTTCATCATCATCACCATCATCATTATTATCATTAACCTTCTTGTTATTCCTATTCTTCTAATTATTATTTTCATTACCATTACCATTATTATTGTTATCATTATAAAAATGATCTTCATTATCATTACCATCATTGCTAAAGTTAACAATATCACTTTACCATTATCATTATTCTCACACTGGAAGGCGACGAGAAGAGACAACATCCATGTATCAACAGCAGGATCATGTAACGCAAGGGAAATGGAAGCACTTCTCTGGATGAGATGGCTTTCTTAGAAGAGTTATTTCAGCTTCTCGTCTTTCATTTTCCATGTCTAAGCGAAGGCGTTGAGGCAAGGAGTGTTTTGTTTTTGCCTCTGCATCGTGAGCAAGACTTAAAAAGAATTGGATCCGTAAGAACAGTATTCATTATTGTGACATTAAGGCAGAAAGGGTTTAACGTTTCTGCTTCTCTCACACGTCCACGCATGCGAACGTATGCAGATAGAGAATGCGTTTATATATTCATGTGCATGTAATTGCTTCTCCTTGAGGTTTGTACATATAGTGAGAAAATATTGCTAGCTGCAAAAGGAGAGGAAACACGTCTACACAGAGAAAAGTTTGGTTCCTTCCAAGTATCTGTGGTGGAGATGTTTACATTTCCTCGGAATCTTTCGAGTTCTTCGGAAGATGGTCAATAAAAGTTTGTCTTGACGAGAGCTTCGGGGTGTTTATGTAAGGGACTAAGGGGGAATTTTCAGTTAGCTATACGTTCAGAAACAGAAATAATGAACAAAGGAACATATGGATATCAATCATATATATGAACAAGCATTTACAAAATAAAAAAGAAACAAGTATAGGAAAGGATTAGTGCAATATCCATTCTGTGCTGATGCATCGTTCTATCTTTTTGAAGGCAAAGCTGTTTTCCTTTCTCTTACTTCAGCCCCACATTTCCAATTTCGTTTATGTTTACTTGTATATATATCAAGTGAAAGGATATTCTGTACATAAAAGATATGATACATATATGTACATATGATATATGTACATATGTGAATATATATATACACAAATATGTATAAGCATATCTAAACACACACACACACACACAAACACACACACATACACAACACACACACACAACACACACACACACACACACACACACACACACACACACACACACACACACACACACACAC
>NW_020868387.1:215000-217500 GCF_003789085.1 Penaeus vannamei
GATTGTGTAAAAAGAAGTGGCATCTATTGTCATTTTCTTTTATATTTCTTGTACGTGAGCGTACAAGATACCTGTCGTGTTGTCGGCCTAGAACGAACTAATAAAGTAATGATGTAAAAAAAAGTCAATAATGATTAGAAAGAGGTGATAAAACACACACACACACACACAAAAAAAAAAACATAATGTGCTATGTTTTGTTTAAATCGTAAAGATTTAAAAAAAAAGCGTGTGTTCTGACGTGTTTCACTTAGCTTAGCGGAGGAGGGAAGGGGAAGGGGGATGTGCGGAGCGCGTGTAAACACGTCGGTCCGCCACTGTGTCCAGCAACCAACCATCACACACACACACATAAGTATGTGCGTGCGTGTGTGTGCATGTGTGTGTGTTCGTGTGTGTGTGTATATATATATATATATATATATATATATATATATATATATATATATATATATATATATATATATATATATATACATACACACACACACACACACATACACACATATATATGCAGACACATATATATATATATATATATATATATATATATATATATATATATATATATATATATAACTAAAAGGAATGTGCAACTAGGAGCTACCCATAGGTATTACCTAACTACTCATACATGAGTAAGTATAGCGTAGTTTTACACACACTCCCCGTGGGCACTTTGTATAAATACACCTCAGTTTATCTGATTTGAGATTAGAACTGCTCTTTCTATATGTACCGAGTACCTATGGGGAGTGGGTAGTTAGGTAATGCCTATGGATGCTAGCTAGCTCCTAGTTGCACACTCCTTTTAGTGGGTCTTGTATCAGTGGTTAGAGTGACCGTTTTGCAAATCACTTAAAGGGATAAGGGAGGAGTAAATTTAAGGAAAATTTGCGAATGAGATAGGATGGTAAATCGAGAAAGGGAAGGGTAGACAGAGAGTGAAAGGGGGGGGGGGAGCGGTGAAAGAGTATCTAATTTTTTTGTGTGTATGTGTGTTATTCATTCTTTCTTTCTTTACTTTTTATTCTTTTTTTTTTATTGTTCCGCGGAATTTCCACGGATCTCGCTAGATATTATGATTATCATTATCCTCATTATCACCATCACCATCCTCATATCATCACTATCACAATCCTCATCATAAGCATCATCATTCTTTCCAATAGCGTGTGAATGTGTATAAAGATGCACGTGTTTTTGCTTTATTCCAGCATCCTCTGCTTCATATCAAACAATAATGTATTTTTCTGCGAGAGAAGCACATTTCCAGTGCTTTGCGATGAATCCCTTTGAGGAGTAATGCACTTTGTTAGGATCTTTATAATATTTTGCAAAATTTATTGTCTTTTAAAAAATGCTACAATATTAATTATGAAAAAATAATTTATAAAACTAAATGCATGAGTGAATAATGCAAAAAAGAAAAAACAACTAATTGTATAATCCTAAGTGCAGAAAAGACACGAACAAAACATAAATACAGGAAACAGAAGGTCGAACCGTTATGAAAACAATTCTTTCCGGTCGTTCCTCCTCTAGTGCTCTCTTTTTCCTCTCGCTCTATATTTCTTCATCTACCGTCCGTTTTCCTTTCCATCGTTTCTTTCCTATCTATTCCCTTGGTCATTCATTCTCTCTCTTTCTTTGTCTCTTTTTGTCTCTCTGTCTCTATTTCTATTTCGTTCTGTCTCTCGGTCTCTCTCTCTCTCTCTCTCTCTCTCTCTCTCTCTCTCTCTCTCTCTCTCTCTCTCTCTCTCTCTCTCTACCTGGCTCTTTGTCCGGCTGTCTCTCTCTCTCTATCTATCTTTATATATGTATATGTATGTATATATATATATATATATATATATATATATATATATATATATATATATATATATATATATATATATATATATATGTATGTCTGTATGTAAACATATATATTTCATATACATATATCACCCACTACTACTAAAATAAGTAAATAAGTAAACAAATAAATAAATAAAAGAATTTCCAGCACAATTCACAAGCAGTTGTTTCGACTTACACTTCACTCGAAGCTCCTCTCGAAATCCTCCTGTATTAAAAATTTAAGCTCCTTCAGGACCTGCACGCTCAGCTAACTTCGGTTGGCTGATCTGGCTGCGACGCCCCTGGGAGAGGTGGGGAAGGGGTGGTGGGGGACCAGAAAGAAGGGGAATGAGGGGGAGGGGAAAGGGGGCCAGAAAGAAGGGAATGAGGGGAAGGGGGGAAAGAAGGGGAAGGGGGAAGGGGAAGGGGAAGGGGGGTTAGGGAACGTAGCAGAAAAAAGGGAAATATACGGAAGAAAGTGATTTTGTTATGAGGGGAGGGTTAGAGGAATGGGTGAGGGTAGATTAGGGGAGAATGGCGAGAGGGGAATGGAGGGCTATGGTTAACAAAATGTGAAATACTGTGGTCGCTTTGATGCCGAGAGAGAGAGAGAGAGAGAGAGAGAGAGAGAGAGAGAGAGAGAAGAGAAAGATAGATA
>NW_020868387.1:275000-280000 GCF_003789085.1 Penaeus vannamei
TTAGCAGCAGTAGTAGTGTTTAGTAGTATAGCTTAAATTTGTAATTATAATTACTTAGTAGTAGTATTTTGTTTTTATTATTATTTATTATTGTTATTTATTATTATATTAATTTAATTATTTATATTATCATTATTTATTTTATTATTTATTTATCAATTCATTATCGTTATCATTACTATTACTATTATCATTATTATTATTATTGATATTGCCAGTATTATTATCATCATATTTTTTACCACTATCAGTATTATTATTGTCATCGTCATCATTATCAGCAGCATCACCACCCTCGTCATAGTTACCATATCATTATCGTTACTAGCAACATAATTTACAAATATTACATTACCTCACAATCATCACTTCCATTGTTTTATATTGATTATCATTTTCGTGTTTTTAATGTTCTTTCATTATGCATTTTATAATTTTGCGATGATTACCATAATATAATAGATTTACATGCTTCATATTACAGTTGTTAAACACATTGGTCAACATTTGCAATATCCATTTTGGCAACCTTTCAACGGAATATGTTTATATATAGAAATAAATATTTATTTGTAGAAAATAAATCACACATTCTGTTACAGAACCCCCCCCCCCTCCCTGATTTTGTAGTTTAGTATAAGACGAATTTCATAATCCCATTTTAAAGAATTCTCATTCATAGCTTCTACAACAAAGACATTCTTTACTCTTTTAGAACAAAGACTACCTTTTTAGCTTCCACTCTCGAAACTTGGTTTTCTTGTGGTCATTCATTTGTCTTTGCTGTGTTTTGTTTACTCAATAAACAAAGAAATAAAAAAAAAATCGTAGTTGTTTCTTTGACTCACATCTCTCTTGGGATCATAATGCCCCCCCCCCTTCCTTCTAGTAAAACTCATCTCATAGACGTGTAAAAAATATATAACAATGAAAAGGGACATGCTAAAAAAAAGGTTGATAAAAAATGGGAATTAATAACAAAAGAAAATAAAAACTCCCCTCTTTATGACTTGTTTCCTCCCTCTAAAAAAAAAAAAAAAAAAAAAAAAAAAAAAAAAAAGATACATAGATACATAAAGACAGCAAATTACAAAGAACGAAAGATATGTGTGCGAAAAGAAGTGTTGAGTGACTCGCTTTAGGGGACACTGGGGTGGGGGAGGATTGGGGGTGATTTAGGTGATGGGGAGGTGGAGTTGGTTGGGGAAGAAGGGTTTGGGGAGGTTGGGGAGTCACGTAGGCAGATGAGGAGGTAGACTCAGGCGGGAGAAAAATTGGGGGATGTTGGGGAAAGAGTTTAGGGAGATGGGGACGGGTGGGGAAAGAGTGGGGAAGAGGGTTATGGGCACTAGGATGTGGATAGCGATAAAAAAGGGAGGGGTGGGAGGGAGAGTCTGATTCCTGTGTATAGAATGAGATGAAGAGAAAGAGAGAGATGGAGAGAGGAAGGAAGGAGAAAGGGTGATAGCGGAAGAGGAAGAAGGGGAGTACTTAATTCTAATTCAGAAAGAGCCAGTTTTATTACTCGTTCAGTACAGACACCCTCTAGAAAGAAAAAGAAAAAGAAAAAAAAGGGGGAGAAGAAAAGGAAGACTGAGGGGGGGGGGGAGAAAAAGAAATAAGTAGGGGGGAGAAAAAGAGGCAGAGGAGGAGGGGGGGAAGGCAAGACAAAATTTTTAAAATATGATCTTCGTCTAGAAGGAAAAGGGTGAAGAGGCTAAAGAAAGGGTTGGATAACATAAAACTCAAAAAGACGATAGTAGTTGAGAGGGGGGAAGAGGGAGACTGAGAGGGGGGAGGAGGGAAACAGAGGAAGAAGAAAAAGAACATAATACTCGACGACCGTAACGCAGTGAAAAGCGGATGAGGAGGAAACGGGAAGGAGAAGAAGGAAAAGAAAGAAGATAAAGAAGTAAAAAACAGATGAAAAAGACGTGTAAGAAAAAGAAAGAAAGAAAGAAAGAAAAAGAAACAGAAGAAGAAAAAATAGAAGGAAAAAGAAGAAGGAAAAAAAAAGACAAAGAAGCACAAACTGAAAACCACAAAACCTCAAGACAATCATAACGTAAAGAAAACGGAAAAGGAGAAAGGGGCGACTGCGTTGTTCCTATGACACCAGCGGCAGAAGCGTTTTATCCCGCCGTCTGGAGTGAAGTGATAAAGCTACACGTCTATTCGGTCGCAGCTTCTCGTGTGTGTGAAAGTCGTGTTGTGGTTGTAGGTGTTGAGGTGACCGTGTGGGTCTCATACGGACCAGATGGTGAGTGGCTTTATTTCCGCTTATTTATTTTTTTTCTTACTTTCTTTTTCTTTGTTTATTTTTTTTCTTTAGATTTTTCCTTATCTCCTTATTTTTTTCTTCTTCTTTTCTTCTTTACATTTCTTTTCACTATCCTTGTTTTTGTTTCTCTCTTCTATTTTTTTATTATTTTTTTCTCTCTTTTTCCTTTCATTTTTTTTCTTATCTTGTTTTCTTTTCCATTCCTTCATGTTTTGTCACTTACCTTATGTTTGTTCTCTGTTACTTTGTGTTTCTATCTCTTTCTGCTCGGTTTTCTTTCTCTTTCTTTCTCTATCTCCTCTCCCTCCTCCCTCTCTCTCTCTCTCTCTCTCTCTCTCTCTCTCTTCTCTCATCTCTCTCTCTCTCTCTCTCTTCTCTCTTCTCTCTCTCTCTCTTCTCTCCTCTCCTTCTCTCTCTATCTCTCTCTCTCTCGTCTCTCTTCTCTCTCTCTCTCTTCTCTCTCTCTCCTCTATCTCCTCTCTCCTTCTCTCTCCCCTCTCTCTCCTCTCTCTCTCTCTCCTCTCTCTCTCCCTCCTCTCCCTCCTCTTCCTCTCTCTTCTCTCCTCGTCTCTCTTCTCCTCCTTTTCGCCTCCCTCGCTCCTCGCCCTCTCTCCTTCGCCTCCCTCGCCCCCTCTCCTCCCTCCGCCCCTCTCTCTCCCTCCTCTCTCTCTTCCTCTCTCTCTCTCTCTCCCTCTCACTCTTCGTCTCTCTCTCTGAGATGAAAGAGAATCGTGAATATTAAACCTGGTCAAAGGGAAGAAATGTGGGATCCTCTCCTTTGTGTGTCAGAAGAAGAGGAAGAGAAGAGAGGGTTAGATAAAGGAAAGAGAGGGAGGGAGAGAAAGAAAGAGAAATGGAGAGATGGAGAGAGACAAAGAGAGAGAGAGAGAGATGCAGAGACAGACAGACAGAAAAAGAGGGTGAGAGAGAGAGAGAAAGAAAGTTAAGAAGAGGAGGAAGCAAAGCCACAAACGAAAAGAAAAAAAAAGACATAGGTTTCTAAAAAAGAAGAAAGAATATGAGAACAAGACAACCATAAAAAAGGAAATAGGTACGCAGATAGAGCCAGGAAAAGAAAAAAAGATAGAGAGACAAGCCGGAAAACAAAATTGGATACAGGCACAAATGCAAGCACAAACTTTCCACACTCATTTCCAAGCTCGTACCCTTTATCCTACCCTCCCTTCCTAATCCTTTACCCCTCCCCTCTCCCTACCTTAGCCCTCCCCGGAGCCCTTCCCTAATCCCCCCTACCCCCTATCCTCTGTCCTCTGCCCTCCTCCCTCACAGGTTCCCTCCCTCCGCCTTCCTCTTTCTCTTCCCTCCTAACGTTCCCTCCTCCATTTTCTTTCTTCTCCCGTTTTATTCCAAATTCCCTCCCTTTCCTCCTCGTCCTTCCCTCTCAGTGTCCCTCCCTAATCCTCCCCTTCTCCTCCAACCCTCCTTCTGACCCTTCTCCCGTCCCCTCCCTCCCATTCCCTCCCACCTTCCGACCCTTCTCCCTCTCACCACCATTTCACCCCCACTTCCCTCCCTCCGACATATCCTTCTCCTTTTCCCTCCAGAGGTCCATCCTCCCCTTTCCCTCCTCCTCCCTAACCCTGCCTCTCTCCTTCCCTTCCCTCCTTCCCCCTCCTCCCTTTTCCTTCCCTCCTAGTGCTCCCTTCCCTTCCTTTCCCTCCTCCACTCCCCTCCTCTTTCCCTTCTCTTCCCTTTCCCCCCTTCCCTCCTTTCCCTCCGCCTTTCCCTTCCCTCCCCTCCCTTCCCTCCCCTTCCTCCCTTCCCCCCTCTTTCCCTCCCTTCCTCCCCTTCCCTCCACTGCCGAAGTAACATTCAGTCTCCCACAGCCACGAGTTTTATCAACGTCTCTTTAATCTCCCGCACCACAGAGTTACTCCTTTCACCAGTATTTCTATAAGGATTGGTACATGGGAAGGTTGTCGCACGGCTCACCATCACCAGAACATGCCTCTTTTTTTTCCCTTTTTCTTTTTTTCATTATTTTCTTTTCATTTTCTTTTTTCTTTTCTTTCTTTCTTTTTGTCTTTTCTTCTTTTTTTCTTGTTTTTTCTTAAGTTCTTTTTTGTTATATATATTTTTTCTTTCATTTCTCTCTTTTGTTTGTTTGTTTCTTATTGCTTTCATTTCTTTCCTTTGTTTCCTGCAATTGAAGACATGTAGGATATAAATATCAATATCTTGATAAAAAAAAACCAGTAAATAAGGAAAAGAAAATAGAAAATAGAAAGGAAAGCGAGAGAATAGAAAGGAAAGCGAGAAAATAACAGGAAAACCGAAACAGAAAATAACATTGGCGAGAAGTAGGAAAGAATGTAATAAAAAGTGAAAGGAAACAGAAAATACTGTAACATACAAAGATACGATAGAACAGCCAATGACCTGAAAACAGGAGTTCCCTTAAGAAAACGTGAAACAACTTGAAAAAAATAGATATTAACAAAATAAAATGCATAATGATAAATGTGTATGCCCATATTCACACATACATTAAACAAATAACAAAGAAATAAAGAAAATAAAGAAATGATATAACGACAAGAGAATGCCAGAACTAGGAATAAAACAAGGAACCAGGGAATACAGGAATGAACGATATAATCCGAGAGAGCAACAATGTCATGAAATTATGTAATAAGTCGACAAAGAAGGAGAGAAAACAAGAATAAAAACGAAAATAAAAAGACAGAACAAACGGATA
>NW_020868387.1:290000-292500 GCF_003789085.1 Penaeus vannamei
GAAACCGAGAATAGGGACTTCCTTTGTTCAGGAATCCTGTTGTACAAATTGCAAGTAGAGCAACGAAAGGAAGATCAAGGAAACATATGTCGGGGGCCTTTTTGCTATGTTGATTCTTCGTTCTTAGAAGCCATACAACGAAAAGGCCTTATTTTTCGTTTTTTTTCTTTTCTTGTTCTTCCTCTCGTTGTTCTGCTTGCAACATGGCCCTCCTTAGTGTAGGATAGGCTGCTTACTGGCGGAAAACGTTAACTTATTTCATTCAACTGCTTAATGTTCTACATAATTTCTTCGTTAATATTTTTCTCTCCATACCTTCTTTAGCAGCTCTCCACGTGTCTTCACTTCGTTAATTTGGCTGTTGATTCAGTATATATATCTTGCAAATGCTTCTATCTATGTTTTAACTCCGTGTGAAGATGTAACACTGTTCAGAGTATTCTCAAAAGCATTCTTTGGTTTATTTACCTGTCAAGCGAAATAACGATATTTCGTCTCTCTCTCTCTCTCTCTCTCACTCTCTCTCTCTCTCTCTCTCTCTCTCTCTCTCTCTCTCTCTCTCTCTCTCTCTCTCTCTCTCTCTCTCTCTCTCTCTCTCTCTCTCTCTCTCTCTCTCTAAAATATATCTTTTCAGATATTTGTTGGTAGCTCTTCTCTCAAAATAAACAATTTCTAAGCGTCTGTTTATATGTGTGTGTTGCTTATCATTATCTTTTGGGAATTACAGTTAAAAAGAACATTTTGATTTATTGTCTGGCTGTTTGTTTGTCTTTAGTTTATACACATATATTTATATGTGTGTGTGCCTGTACGTCATCGTATGAGTCTATGTGTGTGCTTTTGTGTTCTTGTCTGTGCATGTGTATGTGCATACCTGTACTTGTGCGCGTATGTGTGTATATATGTATTTGTGTCTTTTATTCTTCTCCTCCTTTTTCCACATAAACGTGTGAACATACCTCTGTGTGTATGAAATATGTGAATATACTTATACATATGAGTCTGTCTATCCATACATGTGTCTATGTCTGCTTCTACGTCTTCCGTGTCTGTGCGTACGTGGTTCCAGTAAGCTAATCCCCTTCCCGGTAACTTCCCAGCTGCCTACTGAGACATCACGGTACAACTCGAAGGGAAAACCAGCTGCTGAAACTCGGGCTGCGTCCCATCATGTGGAAAATTGTCCTCTGGCCTCTTACCAGTATTCCTTCGCGGAGGAGAAATTAATCCGCGGCGGGAGAGGGTTCTCTCTCGCTCGCTCTCGCTCTCCACTCTCTCTGTCTATCTGTCTCTCTGTCTTTGTCAGTCTTCCTCTATCTGCCTCATTGTCTCTCTTTCTTTGTCTCTCTTTCTATGTATTTTTCTACCTTTGTCCGTCTGGCTGTTTTCCATTCTCCCTTTCTCTCTCTCTCTGATCCTTTGTGTGTATATGTATACACACACACACACACACACACACACACACACACACACACACACACACACACACACACACACACACACACACACACCACACACAACACACCACACACATATATATATATATATATTATATATATATATATATATATATATATATATATATATATATATATATATATGTGTGTGTGTGTGTGTGTGTGTGTGTGTTGTGTGTGTGTGTGTGTGTGTGTATATATGTATGCATATATATAATATATATATATATATATATATATATATATATAATATATATATATATATATATATATATATATAATATATATATATATATATATATATATATATATATATATATATATATGCATATTACATATATACATTCATTGGCTTATTTATTTATTCTGTGGTTATATATTCAAACATTTATTCACCTATTTGTTTACTTTTATCAAAAACAAAAAGCATTTCAAAGATGAAAGTACACAAAATCACACAGCAAAAAAAAAAAAAGTGAAAAGTGAGCATTCGGTCGCTCCCTCCCATACGCCCCCCCCCTCCCTTCTTTCTGTCTTCCTATATCTCTGTTCAATAAACAATGATTCCGCCGAAATTAAAAATTTATCATGATCACATGCTGCAACCCTCCCTTAACCTCCCCACACCTCACCCACTCCGGCCCCCCAGCTCTCCCCCCCCCCCCCCCATGCTAATAATATTGTTGGTTGCCGATTGAATTTTCCCCATAGCCTGACACCAATCTATAATGTATGGGTGATATATTTTTGTGATTTTTTTTTGTATAATTGCTGAGATATATATTTTGGCCTGGAGTAGTTTTTTTTTCTCTTTTTTATAGTGCGATATACCATACCTGAGAGACTTAGGAGATTGGATATATGGATTGTATTAAAAAGAACTTATGAATCAGTTATAAATAAATAGATAATTTATCTTTAGCTTAGGTTTTACTTAGTCGACCCTAAGAAGAAGATCGTATTTGTGATATAATTTCATTCTTTTTTTGTCAGGTTTTGTTTTTCTCTTGCTCTTATTATCTTGGCTATCTCTCTCTCCTCTC
>NW_020868388.1:0-2500 GCF_003789085.1 Penaeus vannamei
AGGGTACGAGAAAACAAACAAGAACACACCACACACACACACACAGCACACAGAAACGAGAAACATCACATTTCTATATATTTTTTTATTATTCGTGCATCAAATTCGAATTTATTGTCCAACACTCCTGCAATGCAGTCTTTTCATAATTAGTATATCATCTGCATTATCCAAAATAAAAACGTTTATTTAGCCATGGTGGAGGGAGGGGGTACGTAACAGTCCAAGATGGTAAGGTAATAAAGGGTACAATAGGTTTAAAATATTTGGCCAACACTGGTTTAGAGTATGTGTGTCGAAGCCCCGTCTCTCGCTCTGCCCTCCTGTCAGTCATCGAGGCAGGAGGAGGGAGAGGCGCGCCCACGGCAGGCGAGGCGGCGGGCGGGCGGGCGCGAGGAGGCCGCATCGGCGTGGACTCGCTTCATGAGCTCGGAGTGAGGGCGGCGGGGACGGAAGGAGGAGAGGGAGCTCTTGTCTGAGGAGCGCCGTCGAGGTGGGGGTGGAGGGCGGCATGGGGGGGGGGGGGCACTTCCTTGTATGATTTGTGTGTCTATGGCATATCTATGTATATATACATATTTGTATATATACAGATCTCTCTCTCTCTCTTCTCTCTCTCTCTCTCTCTCTCTCTCTCTCTCTCTCTCTCTCTCTCTTCTCTCTCCTATATATATATATATATATATATATATATATATATATATATATATATATATATAAATGTGAGAAAGAGCCTTGGGCACTCTACTTAGTAAACTTATCTTTCTTCTTTTCACATGATGGAGAGCCACAGCGGTTGACGTTGAACACGTGTTCAACGTCAGATGTATGTGTGTATTGTATAATATATATATATATATATATATATATAATATATATATATATATATATATATATATATATATATATATTATATACATAAATATATATGATAGATAGATAGATAGATAGATAGATATGTATATATGTATTTATAATATATATATATATATATATATATATATATATATATATATATATATATATATATATATAATATATATATATATATATATATATATATATATATATATATATATATATATATATATATATATATATATATATATAGATAGATAGATAGATATATATATACATATTTATATAATATATATATAATATATATATATATATATATATATATATATATATATATATTATATATATATATATATATATATATAATATATATATATATATATATATATATATATATATATGTATATATATATATATATATATATATATATATATATATATATATTATATATATATATATATATATATATATATATATATATATATATATATATATATATATATATATATTATATATATATATACATATTTATCTATACTTCTCATGTGTCTGCTTGCGTATATGCAAGTGTGTACGTATTTTTTTGCATCATATTCATCGATGTGCTGCTCCTGCACAGGAGAAAGCGTCACAGACAATCCCGCTTCCGCCCGGAGTTCTTTGTCCCCTCACGTAATTCCTCGCCCCCCCCCCTCCCCCGCCTCCCCCTTCCCCCAATCTCCTCATACTCCTCCCCCTAGTCCCGTCCCCTACCCTTCTCCTACCCTTCCCCCAACCCTTTCCCAGGCCCCTTCCCACAGCCCCCTCCCCCTATTCTTCCCCCAGGGCCTCTTCCCCTTCCCCTTCCCCAAGCCCTCTCTCCCCAGCCCCTTCCCCTGCCCTTTCACCTCCCCTACCCCCCCCCCCTCCGTCCTGCAAGAGTACACAGACTTAGCCTTATCCTCCGGCGGCCATTTGCGATAAAAGCATCGTAAACGCTTTTCAACGCTCCCCCCCCTCCCTTCCCCTCCCCCTCCCTTCCTTCTCCTTCTCCCTCCTTTTCTCTCCTTCCCTTCCCTTCCTTCCCCTCTCCCTCCTTTTCTCCCCCACCCCTTATTCTGCCTTCTCTTCTCCTTCCTTTACTCTCCCTCTTCTCCTTCCCTCTCCTCACCCTCCTCTTTTCCTCCCCTTTCCTCTCCTCCTCTTCTCCTCCCCTTCCTCCTCTCTCCTCCCCTTCCTCACCCTCTTTTCCTCCCCTTTCCTCTCCCTCCTCTTCTCCCACTAAATCCCTCCTTCCTCTCCTCCCTCCTCCCCCCCCTCCCCCACCCAACCTTGTTTAAAAAGGCTTAACTCAAGCGGCAGTTTTTAATGGCGTCTTTTTGTTCGAAGCTTCGGATCCGTGTTGTTTGGGCACAGAAATGATTCGAGACGTTTCGAGGACGTCGAGCTGAAAGGAAAATGCCATTCATTTAGGTGATGAATCTTTTTTTCCTTCTTCTTTTCCGGGATTTCGTCATTCTCTTTCATATCTTCTGCTTTTGATTTTTTTTTATCTCTCTCGCACATCAAAGAAGGACATTTTCTCCAAATGTCTTTCGCTTGGACGGTGATTATTTTTTTTCCACGGATTTTTATTTTTGTCCTTTTTATTATTATTATTAT
>NW_020868388.1:5000-12500 GCF_003789085.1 Penaeus vannamei
TGCTCTCCTCCTTGTTCTCCTCTTCCTCTTTTTCCTCTAATCCTCAACCTCTTCCGACTCTTCTCTTCCTTTTCCTCCTCCTCCTCCTCCTCCTTCTCCTTCTTCTTCTTCTTCTTCCTTCATTTTCCACCTTTTCCTCTACCTCTTCCTCTTTCACCTGTCTCCCCTCTCCTTTCTACAACCCCCCCCATCCGTCACCAGTCCTGCCTCCTTCCTCTCCTCCTCATACTCATCCCATCCACCCCCTCCCTTCTTCCTCCTCCTCCTACTCTCTCTCCATCTCCTCCTCCTCCTCCTTCTCCTTTCCCCCCTAACGCTTTCCTCCTCTTACTCTTCTTCCGCCTCCTCCTCCTTCTTCTTTTCTTCTTCTTCTTCTCTTCTTCTTCTCTTCTTCTTCTTCTTCTTCTTCTTCTCCTCCTCCTCCTCTCTCCCTCCTCCTCCTCCTCCTCCTCCTCCTCCCTCCTCCCCCCCCACCCATCGCTATCCTGCCTCCTCTCCCTCCTCCCTCCTCCTCCCCCTAACGCTTCCAAACCTACCCCTTCCCCCCTCCCCCCCTCCCCACACCCGCCATCTATTATTCTCAGAGACAACAAAAAAGAAGCTTTATCTGAATACATCCTCTAGCAAGTTTGTCTTCGGTGATGACCAGTGCAGCTCGCAAATATGTTCGCTCAATTGAACCCTTATGCATATGCAACGGTGGGTTTTCGGATCGTGAGTGTGTGGGTGGGGGTCGGAGGGTGGGGGGACGGGGTGTGTGGTGGTAGGTTGTGGTGGGTGGGTGGTGTTATGTGTGCTGTGTGGGTAGTTGGGTGAGTGTGTGTGTGTGTGTGTGTGTGTATTGTGGTGTTTGTGTGTGTGTGGGTACTGTGGGTGTTATGTGTATGTGTGTGTGTTGGTGTGTGTGTGTGTGTGTGTGTGTGTTGTGTTGTGTGTGTGTTCAGTTTGCCTTGCTTGACTGTGTCTCTGGTGTTGTGTGGTTGTATGTGTGTCATTGTGCGTTGAACCCTTCCTCGGTGATCATTAGCAATGAACTCACGAACGTAATTGATGGAATATGTAAGTACACGGCAGCAGGAAGTGCGTCATGCATGGTCTGTGCGTATGTTTGCCTAAGTATCGTACGTGAACAACGCCGAGCGTGCCGTACGTGAAGAGATGGGAAAATATATCAGTTCATATCGCCAAGTGGACGTACGTAAATATTTACTTGTTGATACACATGTGTTGTATATATACGCACACATCAGTCCGAATAAGATGCACATGTTTTACCGGGGGAAATAGCTGAAATATTGCAACACTTCGAGTTAATTTCCTGAGTACAACTTTATCGATAAACAACACGATGGCAAAAGACGCACACACATTAATGTATGTAGTTATCTGCATATAATGTATTCGATATATACACATAATACATATATAATTTAATATCGTATAAAAAATATACAGACACACAAAAACACACACAAACACACCCGCAACCCCTACTAACCAATAACCCCCCCCCCCTATATATATAATATATATATATAATAATAATATATATATATATTATATATATATTATATATATAATTAGATATAATATATATTATATATATATACATATATATATATATATATATTATATAATATATATATTATATATATATATAATATATACAAAATCCAGAACGTTCCATTTTATTCTCGTCGACAATCAAGGAAACATCATACTCTTAAAAATAATTTCAAAAAGAGAGGAAAGGCAGGAAGCGAATAGCGGGGAAGAGGTGTAGAGAAAAGAGGAGGGGAGGATAAGAATAGGGGGGAGGGAGATGAAAGGAAGGGGGGGATAGGTGGGAAGAGAAGAGGGGAGATGAGGGGAGGGGAGCGGAAGCGAGAGGGGAGGAGGCGGGGAGAGGGAGATGAAAGGGAGGGAAACTTAGGGGGGGAAAGGAGAAAGAGGAGGGGGGAGGGGAGAGGGAGATGAAAGGAGGGCGGGTGGGGATCCACCTCGAACGATAATATCAAGGAGAAAATGTTGATCAGAAGCAAATCCCCGTCAAAAGGAATCTTTGTTCTCCCTTATCTGTCGCCTATCCTCTACTTCCGCCTTATCTTTATCCCTTCTATTTTCTCTTTCTCTTTCTCTTTCGCTCTCTTTCGATTTCTCTTTCCCCCTCTCTTCCTCTCCTCTTCCTCTTTCCCGCCCTTCCTTTCTCCCTCTCTCCTTCTCTTCCCTCTCCTTTCACTCTCTCTCCCTCTCTTCATCCTTCCCTCTTCTTCTCTCCCTCTCTTCCTTTCTTCCCCTTTCCCCTCTTCTCTCTTCCTCACTTCCTTTCGCTCTCTCTCCCTCTCCCCTCTCTCCTCTCTTCTTCTCTTCCTTCGTCTCTCTTCCTCTCTTCCCCTCTTCCTCTCTCCCCTTTCCCCCTCTCTCTTCTCTCTCTCCCTCTTCTCCCTCTTCCCACTCTCCTCTCTCCCTCTCTCCCTTTCCCCTCTATATCTAGCTTTTTACCTTCATATATCCAGCGAAGACACGTTCCTTATGCCTTTGTTGCTCCTTTCTTCCAAAATGGAAAGATGGACTTGTTCCTTACCTGGAGGAGGGGAGAGCAGATGATTAGGCTGTGAAGATGGTGATGCGGAGGAAGAGAGATGAGAGAGGGAGGGAGGAGGTAGGGAGGAGGAGAGAGAGGAGGAGAGAGAGAGAAGAGAGAGAGAGGAGGGAGGAGGGAGGAGGGAGGGAGGGGGAGGGAGGGAGGGAGGGAGGAGAGAGAGAGAGAGAGAGGAGAGAGAGAGAGAGAGAGAGAGAGAGAGAGAGAGAGAGAGAGAGAGAGAGAGAGAGAGAGAGAGAGAGAGAGAGAGAGAGGAGGGAGGAGGGAGGAGAGGGAGATAAGCGGCAGGCAGACAGCCAGAAAGACAGACAGACATAAACAGACAAACAGATAGATAAACACATTCGCAATGAGTAAATGATGTTATTTTACGTCGCACTTCGGAATTTTAAAAATCGTTATGTACGAATATAATTTCATGTAATTCTTCAATGTAGGAGATTAAAACGAACATTTTTATTCAGTGTAGCAGTCTGAATTTTCTCTTTTTTTCTGTGTGTGTGTGTGTATTGTGTGTGTTTGTGTGTTTGTGTGGTGTGTGTGAGTGAGTGTGTGTGAGTGTGTGTGAGAGAGAGAGAGAGAGATAGGAGAGATGAGATAGATAGATAGAGAGATAGAGGAGAGGAGAGAGAGAGAGAGAGACAGACAGACAGAGAGACAGAGAGAGAGAGAGAGAGAGCCAGAGACCGTTTTGTCCGGGGAGCCGAGAGACTTCACATCTCGAGTACAAAAGGTTTGAGGCCTGGAATGTAGGCATCTATGACAGGAGACCCCAAAAGGCAATTCTTAAGTTCCGCAATTCTGCACAGCAACCCAGGGGGGGGGCGCCACTAAAAGACCCCTTAAATGTCTCTTAATTCACAATTTGAGTAACATCTTTTCAAACTTGTCTTAAAATGTACTCTATATGAGTGGAAGTCAGAATTGCCAATTCTTAAGTTTTCAATTTGTGTATTAGGTTGCTTAAGAACGACCTAATAAACGCTAATTAGCATATTTAATTCACAATTTAGTACACCCATGACGACGATGTGTTCCTTAGGTCATCCTAAATCAAGATCAGTCATTCATAAGTATCCATCTCATGTATTAACCTACTTAAGAAAGCAAAATGTACTCATTGACCCCGTCCCTGGCAAGGTGAGTTTAATTTACAATTTGAGTACATCTTTCAAATCGGTCTCAAACTGTTCAGTGGATCATCGTGGATCAAGAACAGCAATTCTTAAGTGTCCTTTTCATGCATTAACCCACTTAAGAATGCAAAATATACTCTTTGAGACCCAACCTTAGGAATGTACCAATGCTATCCACACTGACAAAAAGGACAATCATTGATTGTAAATAGAAACAATATTTCTTTATTTTCTTTATAAACTACACAAAATGTATGCATGAATTATACTTCAAAATCAGATCATACATAGTAAGTTATGTAGTAAAGTGGCGTCCTGGCTCTATCCCCTATCAACAATTAAATCTAAAATCTTGGAACTCATTTAGGGGTTCTTTAGTGGCTCCCCTGGTTGCTGTGCAGAATTGCGGAACCTAGGAATTGCCTTTTGGGGTCTCCCATCATAGCTGCATATATTTCAGGCCTCAACCCTTTTTTACTCGAGATGTGAAACAAACGTCTCTCGGATCCCGGACTAAAATGGTCTCTGGTCTCTCTCTCTCTCTCTCTCTCTCTCTCTCTCCTCTCTCTCTTTCTCTCTCTCTTCTCTCTCTTCTCTCTCTCTCTCTCTCTCTCTCTCTCTCTCTCTCTCTCTCTCTCTATCTATCTCTCTCTCTCTTCTATCTCTATCTCTATCTCTCTCTCTCTCTCCTCTCTCTCTCTCTCTCTCTCTCTCTCTCTCTCTTTCTCTTTTATATCCATGTAAACAACGAATCCCTACAAGAGCCTGTGTGTCCTCAGCTCCCACACTCTCCAACCTTTCTTTCCTTTTCTAATAAATGCTTCGTATTTCCCCCCCCCCAAAAAAAATAATATATATATTAATATTAATGATAATAATAGATAAATAGATAAATAAATAATTGATTATATAAATAAATGATTAAATAAATAAATGATAATAACAATAATAATGATAATACCAATAATAAAAAACAAGAATAACAACAACAATACCAATAAAAATAAACAAATACAAAGACAAATAAATAAAATCCTTCCCGCCAAGTTCCTTCCCGCATTGACACGTGACAGCGCTTCATTCCATAATTTGACACGCATGAGGCGCGCAGTTCCAACAATTTGATCCGTGAGTGAAATCGCCAATTAATTCGGTTTTTTTTTTTTTTTTTTTTTTTTTTTGCTTTTGAAGAGAATTTGCTTGAATGTTTTTCGTTCAAAGAGGAGAGAAGAGAGGAGAGAAAGGAGAAAGATATGGATGGATGATAGATGGATAGATGGATGGATGGAGATGGATGGATGGATGGATGGATGGATGGATGGATGGATGGATGGATAGAGTGACAGACTGATAGATAGATTGATATATAAATAGAAAAATAGACAGATTGATGAAGATTTGATAAGACAAGAATAGACAGAAGAGAGATAGACAGATAGATAGATGATAAAGATAGATAGACAGCGACGGACAGACAAAGAGACGGAAGAGAAAAAAAAAAAAAAAGAGCGACGGGGGGGGGACGGGGATGTTAAAATGAGAAAAAAATCATATAATGAAATCCGCGTTGTGCCAAATTCGTGGTGAATACGAATTATGTGTACATATATCACATTATTAGAAATATCAATGTACATATATATTATAATATATATATATATACATATATATATATATATTATATATATATATATATATATATATTATATATATATATATATATATATATATATATATATATAATACATATACACATACATATACATATACATATGCATATATACAGAGGGAGAGACAGAGAAAGACAGACAGACAAACAAATTAATAGGCAGGCAGACGGACAAAAGAGAGAAATAATATACTATATTATATAATATATATATATATACTACTATATATATATATTATATATATATATATATGTGTTGTGTGTGTGTGTGTGTGTGTGTGTGTGTGTGTGTGTGTGTGTGTGTGTGTGTGTGTGTGTGTGTGTGTGTGTGTGTGTGTGTGTGTGTGTGTGCATATATACATGTATAATATGTACTAATATATATAAATATATATATTATATATATTTACTATATATATATACTATATACATATCCATATAAACTACTATATATATTCATATATAAATATGATATCGTGCANCAAGTCAATGTCAATAAAGAAAGATGCTGGTTATGATCAGTATCAGGTAGTGTTCAGTGTCAATGTATGTCAATAACAGAAAGAGCTGTTATGTCAGTATCAGTAGTGTCAATGTCAATGTCATGTCAATAACAGAAAGATGCTGTTATGATCAGTATCAGGTAGTGTCAATGTCAATGTCAATAACAGAAGCATGCTGTTAAGATCAGTATCAGGTAGTGTCAGTGTCATGTCAATGTCAATAACAGAAAGATGCTGTTATGATCAGTATCAGTTAGTGTCATGTCAAGTCAGTGTCAATAACAGAAAGATGCTGTTATGATCAGTATCAGGTAGTGTCAATGTCAATGTCAATGTCAATAACAGAAAGATGCTGTTATGATCAGTATCAGGTAGTCAATGTCAATGTCAATGTCAGTGTCAGTGTCATAACAGAAAGATGCTGTTATGATCAGTATCAGTAGTGTCAATGTCAATGTCAATGTCAATAACAGAAAAGATGCTGTTATGATCAGTATCAGGTAGTGTCAATGTCCAATGTCAATAACAGAAAGATGCTGTTATGCATCAGTAATCAGGTAGTGTCATGTCAATGTCAATAACAGAAAGATGCTGTTATGATCAGTAATCAGGTAGTGTCAGTGTCAATGTCAATGTCAATAACCAGAAAGATGCTGTTATGATCAGGTAGTGTCAATGGTCAGTCAAATAACAGAAAGATGCTGTTATGACAGTATCAGGTAGTGTCAATGTCAATGCAATGTCAATAACAGAAAGATGCTGTTATGTCAGTATCAGGTAGTGTCAATGTCATGTCAATGTCAATAACAGAAAGATGCTGTATGATCAGTATCAGGTAGTGTCAATGTCAATGTCAGTGTAATACAGAAAGATGCTGTTATGATCAGTATCAGGTAGTGTCAATGTCAATGTCAATGTCAAACAGAAAGATGCTGTTATGATCAGTATCAGGTGTGTCAATGTCAATGTCAATATGCTGTTATGATCAGTATCAGGTAGTGTCAATGTCAATGTCAATAACAGAAGATGCTGTTTATGATCAGTATCAGGTAGTGTCAATGTCAATGTCAATGTCAATAACAGGAAGATGCTGTTATGATCAGTATCAGGTAGTGTCAATGTCAATGTCAATGTCAATGTCAATAACAGAAAGATGCTGTTATGATCAGTATCAGGTAGTGTCAATGTCAATGTCAATGTCAATAACAGAAAGATGCTGTTATGATCAGTATTCAGGTAGTGTCAATGTCAATGTCAATGTCAATACAGAAAAGATGCTGTTATGATCAGTATCAGTTAGTGTCAATGCAATGTCAATGTCAAATGTCAATAACAGAAAGATGCTGTATATGATCAGTCAGGTAGGTCAATGTCAATGTCAATATAACAGAAAGGATGCTGTTATGATCAGTATCAGGTAGTGTCAATGTCAATGTCAATGTCAATAACAGAAAGATGCTGTTATGATCAGTATCAGGTAGTGCCAATGTCAACGTCAATGTCTAATGTCAATAACAGAAAGATGCTGTTATGATCAGTATCAGGTAGTGTCAATGTCAATGTCAATGTCAATAACAGGAAGATGCTGTT
>NW_020868388.1:17500-20000 GCF_003789085.1 Penaeus vannamei
GACGCCCCCAGAGCCTCGCCCAGCAGCGTGGACGTCCTGTTCAACATGCACGACTGGAACAACGGGCCGACTCGCATCATCACGCGGGCCGCCGACCGCATCGTCGTCCACCCGAGCTACAACACCAACACGGTGAGTCGCTCGGTCTCAGAGCAAGCAGACCGAGGTCTGAGCCCGAGTTTCCTCGCGTCACACTTTGCTGAGAGATGATCAGACTTTTTTCTGTCCTTCCGGCACCTTTCTTGACCACTTGTCTCCTCGCAGCTGGACAACGACATCGCTCTGGTGCACATCAAGGACAAGGTCAGCTTCACCAACTGGCCCGGAGTCAAGCCCGTGTGCATGCCTCCTCTCAACGCAGACTTCTCCGGCAGGGACGCCACCGCCACCGGCTGGGGCACCACCTCCTCGGGTGCGTCCACCGACCAGTCGAGTCCAGGGCCTGCTCTGCCGGTCAGGGCTCAGCTGGCTACTTTCGTATCTTTTCCTAGCTTTCTTTCCTGGTGTCTCCTTTCCTTCGGGAGAAGAGGCACCGGGCCTTTTCCCTCCGCGAGCCTCATTCCCCTTCTCTGATTGCCGCAGGAGGGACTCAGCCGGAGGTCGCCAGGGAGGTGACGATACCCATCACCACGCGGAGCGAGTGCCAGGCCGTGTACGGCAGCTCCGTCACTCAGAACATGATCTGCGCCGGCCTGCTCCAGGGCGGGAAGGACTCCTGCCAAGTAAACTCTTCTTGCTGCTCTTGTTGAACATCTCTTGTTGAACATTTCACAAGACAAAATGACGATGACATTTCGTGCGCCCAAGTGCAGGCGATCTAAGTCGGGTGCATCTCATTTCCTTTTTCCATTTGAGCAGTTAAGGGAACACGCATCAGTCCTGTCATGTTCTCTCCTCCCTTCAGGGTGACAGCGGCGGCCCCCTGACGGTCGAGGAGGCGGACGGGCGGCACTACCTCGCCGGGGTGGTCAGCTGGGGCTCGGGCTGCGCGCTCCCGGGCAGATACGGCGTCTACACGGACCTGCCAAGTAAGAAATGCTCTCGGCCTTTGCGACCGCAGTCCAGACACTTGTCTGTGACGTCTTGTAAAGCCCAGGGGGACAAGCGAGCAAATTATAGTCTGATTAATGTTGATTGCTCTGTACATTTTTGCAATACAAGAATGATTGTATATGCAGGGCTTACTCCTTGCCGTGGAATGTCAGACAGAAAACATATTGTAATGATTTTGTAATTATACTCGATAATGAAAATTAAAAAGACAATGGTAACATTAAATATTATTTTTTGTATTTCGGTTTAATATTTCATGAAGGGTAAATATTGGACCGAAAAGAAGCACTGCAATCATGGCATCTCCAAGTATTTGTGTCTCCATCTTATCGTGATATCATTTTGCAGACTATGTGAACTGGATCGACAGCATCGCCACGACGGGAAAATATTGCGGACTTTAACAGGCGGCGCAAATCTGGCGATCGGCTTCGGAATCTGGACTTTTGGACGAACCCGCAGCGATTCCCTCTTACGACCGAAACAATCTGAAATCTGAACTAGAGCGTGAAAAGAAGAAAGCCAGTCTGACTCGCGGATCAACTTGGGAAATCCTTGAGCACGGACTGGGCGAACCAAACCAGAGGAGAAGACGCATTTTACCTTCCGCTTGTTATCTAATAATAAACCCTGCACAATGGCAAGTTTGTTTTATGTGAACCATCGTTCGAATACCTTATTTTACAAAGGCAAATTTTCGTATGAATCGGGATTTGAAACAGCAAGTCCCGGGGCCTTGTCTCTGGGTGTGTTCGAGCCGCGCTTTCAGAGGGTTGGTAAGAAAGACACTTTGCCTTCAGTTTGCTGTTCATTATCCTTACACAAGAGGAGTTTGATAAGAATAAGTGTTAATTCTCCTTTGTTGACGCCGCCTCGTTGTCACGTGATCTGGGATTTCAAAGAGAAAGCTCCCTCGCCTCTGGTTCTTCTCAAGCATTCTGACGTCAAGGGATTCGGACACGCCCATCCTTCGCCGTCCACACCGGACGCAGAAAACATCTCCTTGCATCGAAGACGAACTCTACCTTCTTTCTTTTTCTTTTTTTTCTTTCTTCTTCTTTTCTCCTTCTGTTTCATTTCCTCTGCACTGTAACCTTACCACCGCCATTTGTTATTGTCTAACAAATTGAACATTATTTGTAACCTTAATACCGCCATTTGTTGTTATTGTTTTTTTTATTGATAATGTTTACCAAATTGAACATTATTTTTTCCTACTGCTAGTGCTTCTCTGAGATGCTGTTGACGGAATACATTTATCACACATTTTCCCGATAAAAGATAAATGTTTTTTTATTTCTTACAAGCAAACTAAGGGATCTTTCAGATGAAAGTCGGTTGTCGGATGGAGCTTATTCTTTCGTATATCCAAATGTGGGTTCCATTCCGTAGAGTTTCGGGCCATTTATATCACATCGAATTAAAAAGATTTCCTAAAATGTCAGAG
>NW_020868388.1:25000-36941 GCF_003789085.1 Penaeus vannamei
GAAGCAGAAAAGACACAGAAGTTGGAAGAAAAAGATACAACAGCATAAATGCAGAGAAAGTGACATCTCACCCTTGGAAAAGGAGTTTTTTGGCCTCCTCGGAGTTCTGGAACTTGTACTGCAGGGAAGCCAAGGCCACAAGGATGTGAGATTTCTGCGTGTCATCTGGTGCCAGCCAGTGAAGGGCTGCCGTGTATGCATTGTAGGCCTCCTCAAATTTACCCGCTGGTAAGAGCAGGAAGATAGATAATGTTGTTGCTTATTAAATTCAAAATATAACAGCAAGATTGAAAACTAAATTAAACTAAATATAATTTAGTAACAAAGCCACAGATGGCAAAAAAATGCACATCTGATAATTAAATAACCTATCAATACTAAAGACTAACAAAATATTATCAAAATATATGTGCTATCAAATTAAAAACCCATCATTTTCTATGAGTAAGTATTCCACATACAGTGTCCTCTGTGCTTAGTCACCAGGGAGTCAATCATGAGGTTTACTTGAAACTTTTTATGCCATTTCTTGAATTTAAAGTAAAGTTTTTATTTGCATTACTATTATCATTGTTATGAACATCATAATGAAAATATTGATAATGATGACATTAGTGACAATAATACAAAACCTTTTACTATAAACAACAACAACAACAACAGGGATTGGGGATAGTAAGTAAGACTTGTTAGGCACAGCAATTAACTCCTTGACAAATAAGGATTTATGAAGCCATATACATATAAAGAAAACTGCCTTGGATGGTGCATGTCCGCAACACCAATTAGTGTAATACCCTTTTATCCAATCAGTACTTTACGCTACCACAGACTCGCTCATAAACAAGAAAATGAATCACAAATACAGCGACTCATCACACACACATGATCAAACTACGAGCATCTCGCTGAAGTCTAGTAACATAGGAGGCAACTGTCACCTTTTAAACTGGCCAAAGCTAAGCCACACTGAGTGAAGTAGTCTGGCTCTTTGATGGCACTGTACTGCTGCATGGCTTCCTCCACCAAGCCCTGGGCAGTAAGTGTTCTTCCCAGATTGCAGTGGACACCATCCAAAAACTTGGTATCAGACTGTAGAGCAATTAAAAGACGAATAATCAAATACTCAGTACAAATCCTAAATTGAAAGTAAAGGAAAATATAATCTTATCAACCTTCAGTTCTTAAATCAGAATGATAAAAACTGTTAAAAGTATTTGTTTAAAACACTTTTCCTACTCTCAAAAATGTTTTTGGTGATATCCCTCCTTTTTACCTTCAATGAAAGACAAATCAAAATATAAAAACTTCCTTCTGAAACCTAAATTATCATTCTGCTAATCTGAATACATTTAATGACAGTCATACTTAGGCTGGTTGTCATTTTGTTATGGAGAACAATAATTTATCAATTTTTGTTAACTCAAATCTTCTGAAGTCATTATGAAATCCTGAAGATTAGTTTTCAGCTTTTGATCAAAGGATATAAGTAATCTGGAGTAAATTGGATACTAAATATTTACTAAATGCCGTTCACTTGTATAAGAGTGAACTAGCTTTATTACCTTGACCCCCAAAAAAAAAAAAAAGAATTTAAGCATAAGCTTCCTCACCTCGTCTGATTCTGACAGCGCTGTGAGAGCCATCTCATAGGCCTTGGCAGCAGACTGGTAGAGACCAATCATCTCCAACATTAGTCCCGCCATGTTCAGACCCACTGGATCTCGCTCCTCTTCCCTGAGGGAGACAATTTATGGCGCTTTAGAAGTAACTTGAGTATTTACAAACAAGGAATCCAAATTTATACTGGGATAAAATACACAAGGACAAGTATCAACAATAACACAAAGAAAATCTAAAGAAGATAAAACCTGGATATAAATCAGACAAAAACAAGAAAATACACACACACACATACAAAGAAAGAAAGGTACTTACGTAGTATAATATACCATGCAGTCTGATACTTTAGGAAGAGCCTGTTTCACAGACTCCTGCACTCTTGATTTCTTTTCATTGGTAACATCACAAGCAAGCTGGCTAACATGATGGGTATAGCCCATACAACTCTCAACCTGGATGCCCAGCATAGTGGTGTGTCGGAAGAGATCAAAGGCTTCATAGTGGCCCACTGCCTCTGCAACAAGGGCCTGGAGAAAACAGAAAACAGAAATCTAAAGTTGTTGCATCATAGAACCTACAAGAGTGCGTACTCTGGAATCCTATATATTATGTTTTCATATCATACAGGGATAAAATGCATTGAGAGAAAAAAAAGTCAATAATCTTGGAAAATTTACAGTACAAAAATACACAGGCAATGTTCACTTCCAGAAATAAAAATGGCCTTACACAAATGAATAATCTAATTGAAATGGTATTCTAATTCTATTTTCTCTTATACAAATGATAAAATATATGTAAGAAATATACTCTTCCAGTTAATTTCACATCAAATAAGCTAATACAGAATCATGAAATTTCCCTCTAGTGAAACACATGTACTATGGCCATTGATAACAAAATTAGAAAACCATTTTTAAGGGAACTTGTCCTATTCACAGTATTTTTGTGACTTTTGTTGCACGCAGATGGCTCCAAAGTGTTCAGTCTCCAAAGAGTCAATTAGCAGCCCAGAGGGACCTCATCTTATTTCATTTCTTGAATTTTTTTATTTTTTGAAATGCTACTGAAATTGATACTTATTCATTGTTTTAGAGGTTTTCATTAATATAGTGTTACGAAAACATTCATAGAAATAAATGATTCTAAAATCAGTCCAAAAATCCTATAAAGGGGTAATTAATAAAATTAATAAAATAAACTCACAGTGGACATGGCATATACACAATATCATCCCAGCAAAAAGGTGTAGTTAAGTCAATGTAGAATAACTGACAATAATGTCAAAGGTCTAAAACCTTATTCTTGGTGATACATGAATCAAAAAGGTAGAATACTATCCGTCTAATCCCTTCTGGATTTACTACAGTTCCCTAAAATGATAATGTAGATTCTCATTTCATATCTAACTGCTACTTTTTTATCATAAATGACAACTGTATCATAAATCCTACTCACTCTAACATCAAAGAGCATAAGAATTAGCACCCAAGTCTTACTGCCAAAGAGCTAAACCCAGAATTACTTTACCTGGCCAACCCAACACGTGACGAATGATGGATCAAGGGCCTGCGCGACAGAGAAAGCTTCGTGAGCAAGTCGTGGCTCTTCATGGACTAAATAAAAACCTCCTAGGTGGGTCCAATTCACAGCTGTTGGCTGATGTTCTGTTGATTTAATCAGTGCATGCTGTGCTAGTTTCAGCTCTCCTACAGCTGCAAGAAAATGTCTGTCATTAACAAGTGAAGATAGTGGTAATCTCAGGGCCCTTTCCTCTTCCTTTTTCCCACTTCTTATTTGGCTTCCCTTTACCCTTCAAAACACACTATAAAAGATAACTGAAATTAAACTTTAATCTCTCTCTACTTAGGCTATATGACAGACCAGATCCAACTTTTTTTTTCTAATCACTGACACTTGTAAAGATTAACAATATCAATCAATAGGAAAAGAAATATATCTATTTACACATATGACCAAAATATCAATAAACTGAAATACAATTTGTTTTTTATAATGAGGCCAACAAAATCATTATGCCTGCAAATGAAATGGCCTAGGCCCCAACCTCAACCCATCCAACTTTCTCTACCTTTGTGCGAAGCAACAAGACCGAGGGAATTCCAGATCTTCCCACTGGTTGGCTCGAGTGCCAGGCTCTTCCTAAGAGCTGCTAGCGAGCGCTCCATTAGACTCTTTACAGCTGCTTCATCTGCCCCCTTGTCCCGCTCCATCACATGTCCCTGAAGGTATGTGTTCACTGCAAGGTCATGCCACAGACTCGCATCATTGCTGGCGATCTGAAGAGCCACTGCGTAGCACCTGGAGTGGGGAGTTGATGGAGTGCTTATTTCTACTACCTTCATTGCAAGACTTGTTTTTATTCTTTACTTCCTTTATTTTAATAACAAAGCACTATCCCAATCTATGCCTTATGAGGTTTCACATAATACACAATTTCACAATACTGAATTGCTCTATTTGACCAGTTTATTAAATTATAATAGACTTTAATGTTAATGCATACCCCATACTTTATCTTTATATGGCTTACACCCTGTGAAAAAAAAGTATCACTGCTGTACAAAAACACAGAACTTTATCTAAATTGCATATGGTATGTTGTAAAGGCAGGAGGGTGGAGGTCACAAATTCAGTTTACATGTTCCTAATCAATGAAGTCATGACAACAAAAGTGGTATATCCTATAAAAAAAATGCAGAATGGAAAAAGGTAAGTAAATTGTCAGACAGTTGTTGGGAAATCCAGAGGAGTAGGAAGAGGAGAAAGAGTTAGAGGAGGAGGAGGAGGAGGAGGAGGGAGAAGGAAGGAGGAGGAGGAGGGAGGAGGAGGAGGAGGAGGAGGAGGAGGAGGAGGAGGAGGAGGAGGAGGAGGAGGAGAGGAGAGGAGGAAGAGGAGGAAGAGGAAGGAGAAAGGAGAGGAGAAGGGAGGAGGGAAGAGGGAGAAGGGGAGGAAAGAAGAGAAGAGGGGAAGGAGAAGGGAGAGGGAAGGAGGAGGAGAGAAGGAGAAGGAAGAGGAGGGGGGGATTCAGAGGAGGAGAGGAGAAAAAGGAGAAAGACGGAGAAAGAGGATGGAGAAGAAAGATTAAATCTGTCATATACTTTTTTGTGTGCAGCAACTGTACACAACATATCAGAGCTTGGTTCCTTAAACAAAACTAATATCCCTTAAATAACTAGACATCACCAAGAACATTGCTCAAAACAGTCCTGCACACGTCCACATGCATGTTTGAAACAATACCTTGAATATGTTCAAAATCATTGTGTGGAAATTTCAACTGAACATAAACACGGAACTTAAAAGGGCAATACAATTTAGTGAGCAAGATACCTCAGAGCAGGTCTTACAATTGACAGAAGTTACAAAGTGATGAACAATGTAACAGACATGTGTCTATGTATCAGAACAAATTCATCAGACACTATTTCATCAATGATAGACTTAGGAACCCATTTCTAGCCTGTTCAAAACATGATCAGAGCAGTTTCAGAAAATATCATAAAAGTGTATCCAAGCCTAAACACACCTCACCCAAGACAGCCCCCTCTCACCTGGCACCCAACTGCAGGACCTGGAGTTTGTCCACATCCACCATCTCCTGGAGATCCTCTACCTCTCTGTCCATGAGCTTCGCAGGAACAGTGAAGGTGGCAAGGGAGGGAGGGATGGGGAAGAGGAGGCTGCATGCATCTCCCAACAGCTTCCAAATGGACGAACTCTCTGGCTTTATGCTCGCCGCCCTGTTCAGGGACACAGCATAAAACTCAAATAAAGATACTTTTCAAGAAAAGTAAACTTAGATCTTTAGGATGAATATATAGAATAATATAATAGATGTTTCTGCTGATAGTAATGATGAATATAATGATATAATATTATGATGTGATACAAAGTTGAATGCAACAGTAAAAGTTAAGGTGGTCAGACTGAGTATGGTATCAAACCAATGACTGTGGTATCAAAAATTGGTTAATGGTAGGAATCCAGAGTTGCCAGTGTTGACAGGCAGTTTCCACATTTGCACCAAGCTTGTTTAATATTTTGTTTGCTGCTAAAGTTTAACCAAATGTAAAAAAAAAAATAATAATAATAATAAAAAAAAATAAGAACAAATCCTTCAGTTTATGCAGCAGTGACACCAAACTCGAGAATGATAATGAAAATAAAAATGGTCCTCCCTAAACCCACCTCATAAGATGTGGAATTGCTCGCACACAATCATCTTTCACATTTTTGTGGAAAAATTGCTCGTATGACTTGCGGGCATCTGCTATCAGAGCCTCAGCCAAACCCACGAGGGACACCACCTGCACAGCTGGAATGGGGTCACGTTCCAACACTGCTTCATAATCAGCTATGGCTTCCAAGTTCTCTCCAACCATCTGCAAAAGGCATTTATTATTTGTATCTTTTGTCAATTAACTTTACCAAAAAATAAAATATATATATATATATATATATATATATATATATATATATATATATATATATATATATAGATAGAGAGAGAGAGAGATATACATATACCATGTAATGAAATATAAAATCTTAAAGAAAAGAAAAAGAAATTCTGCTATTACTATATCTTTCTTGCATTTTACCTGCTTTATGTGGGCAATCTGGTACAGTGGGTAGAGAGCATTCGGGTTGATCTCTGCCGCCTTCGTGAACACCTTCAGGGCAGCAGTGTGGGCACCATAGGCCAGGTAGGCATCACCCAAACACTCATAGCTGGCACTGTAACGCGCATAAGTATTCAGGTGATCTTCCTCGTGTGTAATGTTTATAATGGGATAGGATTACTTAAATCTTACTTTTACATAACTACTGAATACAATGATCTCTTGAAATTAGTAAATATCCAAGTAAATTAATTAATTACCAGTATCTGACTGATTAGTCAACAAAAACGCAAATATAAAACAGGGCAAAAAACACAACGAAAGGTATTCATAAACAAACCTGTCATTCGGATTGATTGTCAGTGTGCAGTGGAATGCCTGAATTGCTTTGTCATACTCATGCAAAGCAAGATGGTGGAGCCCTAGCCTAAGCCAGGCCCAAGCACACGATGCGCGACCAGCTTCACTCGTGACACGACGGAGAAGGCGGATATTGGCATCCTGGAAACCGCAAACATGTCAAGTAAACAAAAACAAGACTCAGTTTCTTTTAACCCTCACTCTACTCTATTTACATGATAATCAGGTACTCTTTATCACTACAGCATGACTATACACAATCCATTTTTCAATTCCCTATAAAACTAAGCGTACAAAATTCATTCTAGGAGAGGAGAGACAAACATAACACTCACATGCTCGCCCAGAATCCTGTACATGTCCGACAAAGCAGCTCCAGTGTCATCATCACAGGGATTAATGGAGAGAGCCTTTTCGTAACACTTCAGAGCTTTCGGCATGTTGTCCTGACGTCTAAAGAAATGGCCCAGGTAGAGGAACGCTTGGCCAAGAGTAGGATCCAACTTTCCAGCTCTCATGCAGCAGAGTTGGGCTTTCTTTAAGTCACCCATTTCAAAATACAAACGGCCCAACTCCAAATGACCCTCTCCTACGGATGGCTCTTCCTGTAAAAAATGAAGCCATTCTAATGTTTACCTTTAATTTCTTTTAACATTACTTATTTCAGTTAACCCTTTGCCTCTGGAGGACATGTAATTCAAATCGTGGCTGTCTCGGTTGTGGCTTCGGGTGACATGCTGCTCCTGGCATGGCTGACTTAAAAGATTAAAGATTTATTTCTTTTCAACAATCAATAAAATCACATTCCATCTTTTACACATATTTTAACATGTATAAGTTACTGAAATGGACACTAATGTATATATTAAGGGTACTGTAATGAATATCCTATATCTCTAAATACATTAGAATCATATTTTGGATACTTTATTGGTGTGGTATGGTGAGTGCAACACACCAGCTAAGTCTGAAATAGGTCCGGGAGGCCAGTCAGCCGTGCATCTTCCCTGGAGCATGAATTCTGTGTTTGGATTCCTATACATTGCCTAGGGTAGGCATTTAATATCTAGTATCTTCCCCCTTACCAAGTAAAATAATGAATGATAACAGAAAATAATGACTAATATATAAAAATTTACTTAGACAGAAAACTAAAGCAAGTGACTACAAAACTGAAGAGCTGACACTTCAACAGAAAGGCCCATTAACTTACCTCAACATATTCCAAGAGCAACTGTAATGCCTCTTGGCTTTCCCCACGTGACCTGTGCAGTATGGCTAAAAGGAGCTTGAGTCGTGGTTGTTTACCATGAGCGGACTGCAGTCTCTCTATCTCATCCATGGCTTCATTGAACTCCTTCAGTTTGATTCTGCTCCTCACCAGCAAGATTCCACTCTCCAGATCTGTACCAGACAGCTATGAGGAAAAAAGTCAAATAGATGCATTAAGAAAAAATACCCAAAATATTAAATTCTTCTGTTAAATGAGGCTTTCTTTGGCACCATATGTTATTGGTGCATGGGAATACCAGTGAATATCTTTGTATTGATAGTTCATGTATCAATCACTTCTAACAGATATTAAGTATGCACTTTTACTATAAATATTCAAAGGGCAACTTTCTTAACATTCAACCAAATACAATGACATTTTTGAAACGCAACTTTAGCTCTTACCTTATCTAAAATGGCTACTGCTTGCTTCAGGTGATTCATATGACCCATGTAAAACAATGCTTTTGCCTGCATGAGGTGCATCTTTATTGAGTAAGACTCGGCATCTTCATTGTCAGGAAGGGTAACTTTGGATTCCGAATTCAAGATGTTGATTATTTTCTTACAGGACACTTCAACACCTGGCCAATCATTGATCTTCTCCTGTACTATCAAAAGCAGCCTCCACCCTAGCAAGTTGTTCGAGACACGCTCAGCACCTGTTCAGTGAGGTAAAGATAAAAAGCTTACCAACTTTCGTCTAAAATATAATTTATCATTTTCTGAAATTTCATATCATCACCATCATAAAACATATGAGCACGCAACTAATATAATCTATAAGTTTTTGAAATTTCGTCTAAAATATAATTTATCACTATTTGAAATTTCATATCATCACCATCATAAAACATATGAGCAGTAATACATACACTTGGCAGAGAACAAGACTTACCAACTCTGAGGTATGCTTTAGCTTCTTCCGGCTTGTTCTCGAGTTTGCAAGTCAGCCCCATTGCCAGGTTACCCCATGGCGAGGCCTTGTTCATAGTTAAAAGTTTTAAATTATATTCCGACAGTTCTTCCTGGCTTAGAGGAAATTTGTCTGAAAAGAATGTCAGATAGAGTTGAAAGTAAAATAGAACCATTTTTTCAAAAGTCCTGTCAATATGTGTGATGTGGAATATACTTTCAAAAATCATCTACCAACGTCAGTAACAAAAAATATATTTCAAACCATTATCCTTACCTTCGCCATCTACTGGGAAAGCATTCATCTCCACAAATGTACGACATATCCACTCCAATGGATAATATGTTGGAAATATGTTCAGCATATTCTGCGCGGCCACAATCAGCTTCGGGAATTTCCTGAGGCGGTACAATATCCGCAGGTAGCTCTGGTAGTTACTCTCATTCTCGCCCAAGACAGATTCATTCAGGAGATGCTCCAGTGCTTCCTCCAACTGAGAAGTCAACAATGTCCGGGAAAAAAGCAGGTCAGACTTTGATTAATTTTCTGTAGGTTGCAAACATACAAATGAACCTGAGTATAGAGGCAGAAAGAGTGGGAGAGGGATAATAAAGATGGAGAGAAAGAGTGGGAGAGAGAAAGAGAAAGAGAGAGAGAGTCGGAGAGGAGGAGAGAGAGGGAGAGGGAGGAGGGAGAGGAGAGAGAGAGAGAGAGAGAGAGAGAGAGAGAGAGAGAGAGAGAGAGCAGAGAGAGAGAGAGAGAGAGAGAGAGAGAGAGAGAGAGAGAGGAGAGAGAGAGAGAGAGAGAGAGAGAGAGAGAGAGAGAGAGAGAGAGAGAGAGAGAGAGACAGAGGAGAGAGAGAGGAGAGAGAGAGAGAGAGAGAGAGAGAGAGAGAGAGAGAGAGAGAGAGAGAGAGAGAGAGAGAGAGAGAGAGAGAGAGAGAGAGAGAGAGAGAGAGAGAGAGAGAGAGAGAGAGAGAGAGAGAGAGAGAGAGAGAGAGAGAGAGAGAGAGAGAGAGAGAGAGAGAGAGAGAGAGAGAGAGAGAGAGAGAGAGAGAGAGAGGAGAGAGAGAGAGAGAGAGAGAGAGATGAGGGAGGGAGGAGGGAGGGAGGGAGGGAGAGAGGGAGAGAGAGAGAGAGAGAGAAGAGAGAGAGAGAGAGAGAGAGAGAGAGAGAGAGAGAGAGAGAGAGAGAGAGAGAGAGAGAGAGAGAGAGAGAGAGAGAGAGAGCAAGGTGGAGGAAGGGGGGAGGGTATGGAAGTTTAGTGGAGTGGAGCGGGAGCTGGAGAGGGAGAGGTAGAGGAGGAGAAATAAAAGGAGAAGGATGAGGATGAGATGAGGATGAGGATGGGGAAGAGGAGGAATAGGAATAATAATAATAAGAAGAAGAAGGAGAAGGAGAAAGAAGGAGGAGGAGGAAGAGGAGAAGAAAGAGGAAGAGAGGAAGAGAGGTTGAGGAGAAAAACAGGAAGATGGGAAGAGGGAAGAAGAGGAAAAAAAGAAGAAAAAGAGGAAGAGGAAAGAGGAGGAGAAAAAGATGAAGAAAAAAGGAAGTGGAGGAAGAGGAAGAGGAAGAGAGAAAGGAAGAGCGGAGAGGAGGAGGAGGAGAAGGAAGGGGAGTGAATTTTTCAAACCTATAAAGTGAATACATTAGAGGGCAAAACTTTTTATTTCTTCTTTATCACTTCTCTTTACTTCTATCTTTATAAATGACCAGATGTAAACACCCAAAAATCAATCTAATATAAATAAATATAATAAATTTTATATAAATATAATAATATAATTTTAAATCTATCGTAAATAAAAATTCAATCTATACAAACATGTATACCATATATGCATTCTAAGTAGCTACACCCGTAGTATGATTTCATAAACCGAATATGTTCCTAACCTTCGGAGCCTCTTCTTCCGGCAGATCCTTCGTGCCAGAGAGAATTTGTGCAATGCTCCGCCAGGCTTCCGTGACCTTGGCAGGTTCGTTGAGCCGCGTCACTAGTTCCCTGAGCGTTGCAGCAGCTGATAGGGGTTCCTCTTTCTCCAGGTATACGGTGGCAATCTTGCGGTACATGCTGTCCAGTTTGTCATTATCACTGTCATTGTGGCAAAGTTTTATACATTAGTATTTATGGTTATTGAAATTTAAAGTGATAGATGTAGCTCACATTCTTTTGTGCGCGCATGTGTGTGTGTGTGTGTGTGTGTGTGTGTGTGTGTGTGTGTGTGTGTGTGTGTGTGTGTGTGTGTGTGTGTGTGTGTGTGTGTGTGTGTGTGTGTGTGTGTGCGTATGTATGTATGTATGTATGTATATATATATATATATATATATATATATATATATATATCTTTTGATGATGGAAAGTTGGCATTTTTCGGGACAGTCCCTTAACAGCATAAAGGAAAGGAAGGGAAGAAGGAAGGAAGAGGAAGAAGGAAGACAAGACGAAGAGAGAAAAAGAAGAAGAAGAAGACGAAGCAAGAAGAAGAAGAAGAAAGAAGAAAGGAAGACGAAGAAGGAAGAAGAAAAAGAAGAAGAAGAAGAAGGAAGAAGGGAGAAGAGGAAGAAGAAGAAAGAAGGAAGGAAGAAGAATGAAGGAAGAAGAAGGAGGAAGAAGAAGAAGAAGAAGAAGAAGAAGAAGAAGAAGAAGAAGAAGAAGAAAGAAGAAGAAGAAGAAGAAGAAGAAGAAGAAAGAAGAAGAAGAAGAAGAAGAAGAAGAAGAAGAAAGAAAAAGAAAAGAAAAAGAAGAAGAATGAAGAAGAAAAGAAAGAAGAAGGAAGAAGAAGAAGAAGAAGAAGTAGAAGAAAAACTGAAAATCAAGACAAAGCGAAATCAAGTGAGGCATGAACGTACTGACTCATCTTGGTGGATGAGCACCTGCAACCATCTATGTCTACACACAATTACATGTTCCTGGCGGCTTTGGGTTTATCTTTAAAAGGTGTTCCTAACTTTCAGAAAGGTTGCCATTCACTTATTTGAATGATTTCACAGTGACTAGGCTACTGAAGCGCGAAGTCCTTAAGAATCACTCATTTAAGACCTGACGTCAACCGAACAGTTTCTTTTAACATAATACAAAGACAAGCGAGCATGGTAATTTATAAGTTTATCATCTATCTAAA
>NW_020868388.1:37041-47869 GCF_003789085.1 Penaeus vannamei
ACATATATATATGCGTGTGTGTGCGTGTGTAAGTATGTATTCAAGTATAAATATAGGTAGTATAATATAAATACTGATGTATATATATATATATATTATATATATATATATATATATATATATATATACATAGATGTATATTTATATATACATAATATATATATATATATTATATATATATATATATATATATATATTATATATATATAATACATATAATATAATATATATATATATATATATAATATATATATATATATATATTATCTAATTATTCATTTATTTATCTATATATATAAATATATATATATATATATATATATATATATATATATATATATATATATATATATATATATTCATGTACATATCTATATACATACATATATGTATATATGTGTAAATAAATAGATATATATGTATATGTATAATGTTTATAATATATATATTATATATATATATATATATATATATATATATATATATATATATATATATATATATATATATATATATATATATATACACATACACATATATGTGTGTGTCTATCTTTTATGACACAGCAAGTGAATGGATTTTTGGGGTGAATTTCGGGATCCTATATAAGTCTTCCAGCGACAATTATGAAAAAGTAGATACTGATTTACTCTGAATGTGAACTCAGCCATGCGTAATCCACATCTGAGCCTCCGCACTCCCGCTCTTTCATCCCTGGCCAGCAACACCTGTGCATACCGCAGCTCCAGGCGCATATAAGCGACCAGCTTGTTGGCCACAAGGCAGTGTGGACTGGGCCAGCGTCAGCAGCTTCCACACGGCACTCCGTCCAGCATCAGAAGCGGAATCAGCAGACAGCACCGATGGCACGGATCGCTGGAGAATCGGCCTTGGCGGCGCTGCTGGTGCTGGCGGCCGCCGCGGCACCTCCAGGCCAGGCATATCACTTGCTTCCGGTACGAGAGCCTCGGGGGCGAGATGCGGGAGCTCTCCTGTCCGGCTTGCTGAGATAGATCAGCTTGAGGCTGACAAACCATTTCTAATTCCTTCCGTCGTATATCATGGGGAAGCCAAGGCGAGGCAAGTAGCAAAGAAATAATTCGTTGTTTCCGGCGTTTCAGTCTGATGGGAGCGACTCCAACGCTATTGAGCCCCGCCATCTCCAGAGGGCGCGTGAGTATCCATGCTCCAGATCTCTATCATTTTGCATTGTTCGTAGTGATAAATATCCATTAGTTTGTTTGGGTGATTCCCGTTTCCTCGCCCTAATTCGCCATTTGGCTACAGTAGTCCTGTAATAAGAAAACCTTGAGTTGCTTTCGTTGCACAGTCGCCTGCGGGAGCAACACAGCCAGCCCGGGGAGCGAGACCGTCCTCAGTGCAGGCCAGACGGTGTGCATCGCCTCCCCGCGCTACCCCGACAACTACCCCAAGAACTGGGACAACAACTGGACCGTCAAGGTAACACTCCAGGAGGGCCAGGAAGCCTCTGAGTGACACACGAAAGCCCTTTTGTGGCTCATTTGTCTGACACGACACGTCTCCACAGGGCGCCACGCCGAACGTGAGGCTGGAAATCAGCTGCTCGCCCGTGGCCATCGAGGGCAGTCCGTCGTGCACCAACGACCGCCTCGTCATCATGCACAAGTGCTTCTGGAGCAAGTGAGTTGCAAATGGAGATATCCTTCTTCCCTTGGTCCCCTGCGGGAGAACCTCCCAGGGCTTGGAACGGCGCCAGTCACTGGACACTCGTCCTCCTCACAGGTACTGCGGGAACAAGCGGCCTCAGACCCTCACGACGTGCGGCCCCTGGGCCAGGCTCACCTTCCGGACCAACGGCTCGACGCAGAGGAAGGGCTTCTACTGCACCGTCACGGCCTCAGAAAGTACGTGAGCAGCCGCGCCCTTCCCGCCAGCGCCCTGGGGCCGGCGTGGCGCCCCACGTGCCTGTATCCCGGCCAACGCTGGACGTGAGTGCAGGAGCGATTCCGCTACTGACGGGGTTTTTCCTTTTCGCAGTAACCACGACAGCAAGTTCAACAACCACCTCAGCCACGCCGACGACGGCCACAGCAGCTACAGCCACCACCACTTTACCAACTACAACCACTACCACACCCACAACTACAACCACACCCACAACTACAACTACTACACCTACAACCACACAACTACAACCACACCAACAACTACTACACCTACAACCACACCTACAACTACAACCACACCCACTACTACAACCACACCAACAACTACAACCACACCTACAACTACAACCACACCAACAACTACAACCACACCAACAACTACAACCACACCAACAACTACAACCACACCAACAACTACAACCACACCTACAACTACAACCACACCTACAACTACAACCACACCTACAACTACAACCACACCTACAACTACAACCACACCAACTACTACAACCACACCAACAACTACAACTACAACCACAACTGCGGCAGCAACGACCACAAGAGACCCCAATACCTTACCTTGCAGTAAGTGCTCCTTTTCAAAGCTTTGCTACCAATTGTCGTTTCATGTGTAGGATTCGAGGCATACTTACCTTGCGCCACATACGCATTGCCTTCTGCTCGCGTGCGCACTCTCATGCTCGCGTGAGTGCACGTCCGCCCTCGGCGTCCACGGAAAGGACTCCTTTCCTCGCCGTCGTCCTGTCCCTGGCACGCCCCGACCTCCCCCCTCCCCCTCCTCCCACAGGGTGCGGCGTGGCCAACAGCGCCAACAGGATCGTGGGCGGGGCAGCCACCGAGGTCAACGAGTACCCGTGGCTCGTGGGGCTGTCCGACGTGGGCGGGACGGACAGGCCTTTCTGCGGGGGCTCCATCCTCAACAACGAGTGGGTCATCACCGCCGCCCACTGCGTTTCGGGGTAGGTCGTCGCGCCTGCGCCTGCGCACTTTTGGACAGGCGCAGGAACACGAGGCCCTCTAGTTCGTTGGTATTGAGTAACATGAGGACGCCCCTGTGGCGGCGCAGTCCTTGCGGAACTAATGATTCTCTCCTGCCAGAGTGTCACCGAGCAGCCTCCGCGTCTTGTTCAACATGCACGACTGGAACAACGGGCCGACTCGCATCATCAAGAGAACTGTGGACAGAATTGTCGTCCACCCCAGATACAGCAGCAGCACGGTTAGTACAAGTGGCACAGCCTTTGCAGGGACAGTGAGAAACCTACAGTGGCCAGCTTACTCTCCGGTGTCTCCTTTGGCCTTGCTGACTTCTCCTTCTTCTCTTGCCCTGCACAGTACGACAGCGACATCGCACTCGTCCACATCGCAGACAAGGTCAGTTTCACCAACTGGCCTGGCATCAAGCCCGTGTGCATGCCTCCTTTGGGCTCGGACTATGCCGGCAGGGATGCCACGGTCACCGGCTGGGGCACCACGTCCTCAGGTGAGTGCCTCGCCCTCTATCGTGAAAGTCTCTGGGATGAACCCAGGCTCCGGAGACACGTCATTATCACTGTTCTGATGGGCTCTTTGCAGGTGGCACGCAGCCAGAGGTCCTCCGGGATGTGACTGTGCCCATCAGGACGCAGTCTGAGTGCCAAGCAGCTTACGGCAGCCAGGTTACCAGCAACATGATCTGCGCAGGTTTGCCCGAGGGAGGAAAGGACTCTTGCCAGGTGCGCCAACTGTCTCCCGCAAATTGTCCCTGTTTTCCCCAGTGGCTGGACGCTCGGGGTCGAGCGCAGCTCCGAAACGTTCCATGATTAGCGTGTAACTTATATTAGTATCTGTTTGTCAGTATGTGGAATGTCACTTGACTGGGTCTAAGATTTGCTGGCGTTGACAGGGCGACAGCGGAGGCCCTCTGACGGTGCAGGAGGGAGACGGACGCCACTACCTGGCCGGCGTGGTCAGCTGGGGCACCGGGTGCGCGCTGCCGGGCAGATACGGCGTCTACACCGACGTGCCAAGTGAGTTGCAGGACTAACTGCCGTGGGCAAAAATACATGCAAACACGCACACACACACACACACACACATGCAGTCCACCTTCGCCACACGCCCAGGCGCGAGTCTCACCCAGGCTCCCTTTCCAGACTACCACACGTGGATCCACAACATCGCCTCCACCGGCAGATTCTGCGGCCTCTAGCAGGCGCTCTTCTGCCTGGGATGACGTCATCGGTGCTTCTGCGCGGCGGTTTCGTCTCGATTTCTGTCCCGTGACGTCACGCTTGCGGGAATTTAAGGGATCATAAATCGAGGAAGAAACCCCGTGGAAACCCTTTCTTGTCTGCAAGAAATAAATCAGTACTCAAGCTGACCTGTCATTCACCAACATGAAACCAGTGTATTTGAAATAGCGTGAATATCTATCTATACATATATATCTATAACTGTATATCTCTATATCTATCTATCTATCTATCTATCTATCTATCTATCTATATATATATATATATATATATAATATTATATATATTATATATATATTATATATATATATATACATATATATAATACGTATGTGTGTGTGTGTGTTATGCTGCTCTGATTCAGCAGAAAAAGCAAGAATATCATGACGTTTTGTTCAAGAAATCTCTTAACGTTTAAAGTAGTTGCCAAGATGGAGGTTCACAGAAAACAACATGAAAACATAAAATATTCATTAATAGAAGACTGAACAAAGCCGTGACTAAAATCAGACAAAAGACTAAAAACATAACAAAACCGTGGAATTAATACCGATTTAAACAGCAATTCAACACGTAAAAAATATATAAAAGACAAGTTAAAGGCAATTAAAATACACTGAGCCAAACTAAATAAAACAAAAGTAAAAAAAATTAAAAGTAAAACATAACTTTAGTAAGCAAAAATGAAACAATATAATTACTGAAACATACAGGAAACTTAAAAGTGAAACTGAACTTAAATGAGTAAAGATACAGCTGAATGCAATTAATAAAACTTTAAAGTGAAGCAGAACTTAAATTAAATATAATCACAAAAGGAAGAACGAAAAACTACGACATATGAATTAAAGAAATAAAAAATACGACGGTCCCACAAAACAAAGCCCAAAATAACTAAAAATAAAACAAAGCACATTCCATTTCAATGGCTTACTCCTTTAGCCATAAACAACACTGCTTAACTATGGCAGATCGGAGGCTCGCTGGGCCTTGCAACATGGCAACACAGGTTCCAGAGATCGGCCGCAAGAATTCTGACCCTTCCTTTTGGCTGACTGCAAAGGATTTCGGTAGAATGGACAGCATATTTTATTTTCTAAATATCCTTATTTCATTTATTTTTGTTGTGTGTTTATATATATATGATTCGTATGGAATTGTAATGCCGAGCCGAAAAGTATCTCCTTTGTTTTTGCGCATGCGCGGTGGTAGGCTGCGACCCCAATCCTTCGCGGGGGGGGGGGAGTGTTGTAGGCCTACTTTGCCCTGACTCTTGCTCGTGTGAGCACTGGTACACCTGCTCGTGAGTAATTTATGGTTTCCTCGAGCACCACCTTCAAATAGGCATATTTACTTTGTGTAAAGTAAATGGGAATATATATAAACCCTACATCAATTCTTACACTAGATTTTTGTTACAGCCGTTTTATATGATTTTGAAAATCGTCTGTTGGAGAGAAACTAGGCCGAACTTGCTGCTTCCCCAATCGGCTCCTCCTCACAGCACTTCACGCTAAGAAGAACATGAAATCTATCTTTCACTTGTAAAGTATGATGCATACTTGAAGAACCATTCTTTTGTTATATTTGTTGATAATACATGTTATATTGATAAAATACATCTTTTGATTTTAAATCCTTGTGAACTGTACTGACTTGACGACTTCTGATTCCTCCGATTCTAAAAAGAAATGAAACAAAAAGAAAACGAACCACGTACACTGACCTTCCCGATATAAGCCAAGTATCTAGCTCGCTATTACAATAAATAATAATCTAATTCGTTAAAATGTTTTGGTTCGTTGGATCCTACAATATCAAAGAAAAAAATAATGAAATAAAAGTATAAAAGCACATACAAGTAGTCATATATACCATAAAACAAACGAAAGCAGAAAATCGAAGTATATAAATTGAAATATTATAAGGATGATGAAACCATACAATAAAGCAAAAGAACTAGATTTATTTTCATTAAGATATCAAAAGGACATTAAAAAGAATAAAAGATCGTTAAAAGAAAATATCGAAACGTGTTCGGCCTTATCCACTGCTCGTGGCGGGAGACGAGCTCGGAGTCGAGGGGGCGGCGCCGATAGTCGGGGGAACTCCCTTCAAACAGGTCACTGGCATTACTACACGGAAAATCCTCAAAGGAAAGTGAAAAAAAATGTTTTAACTCTTTTATCCTTCTCAAAAACATGACTTTTTACGTTTAATGAGACACAGCTCATCATCCGCATCACGGTAGTCACCAGCGACCGAATTCCCCGGGACATGTGTGGCTTCGCCGGCATGAGACCGAAGAGGTCGGCCCAGTGACGGTCACGCAGACGTAGAGACTGACGAAGAGAACATTGCATAGCTGATCAGCTGAGGTCCGCGATTTATAGCGACAATAAACGCGACCCTTGGTCTTAGGGGTGATGTGGGATTCGCACCCTAATGCCCGAGTCTAGTACACCCATATCCCCCTACAAGACTCTAGAGGGAGGTGGTCTATGAGCCCGAGAAGGACGCCCAAGAGGTGGTCTATGAGCCCGTATACACGTATACACACATACATACAGAAACACACACACAGGTTGCTTGGCCTGCGGCGCTTGCTCGCTTCGTTCACGGCCGCTTCACGCCCTAAGGGTTTCGCCCTTCTGTAACACAATATTAACAAATGTGAAGTAAAACAGACATGTTATACAAATATTGGTTTATTTACCTGTCTATAGATTTGTGTTGTTTCTTAGACGGTTCGCTTTCATCAGACTCTTGTCCATCATAGTCCTTTTCTGGGTCGAATCGGCGTTTAGGAAATCCGATCTTCATCGCTGTCGCCATCACTCATCCTCTTAATTATGGTGAAGATCTAGTTTCCAAAATATCATCTTTAACTTCCTCCAGTGAATCTTCAGTGTCGTAGTCCGGTAAATTAATCTTAATTCCCTCTTCTTCTGTTAGTTTGAAGGTGTTTTCAGGAATAGTAATTGTTCCGTACCCCACCTCTCCTTCAGGAGTTGTCGGTGTTGTCTCAAGGTTCACTTCTCCTACTGCGATGATTTTGCCTAGAAACAAGTCGTGGCTATTTCGCCGTCTTCCTTCGTAGTTCCAGTAGAGATAATCAGAGAATCCCACTTCGTCACTCGTGAACATGCAACATAAAACTGTCCATGAGGGAGGCAGTCTGCTGTATCTAACAGTAATCCACGTCTATCGAATGTATGTCCCTGTGACTTGTTTAAAGGCATTGCAAAGCTCAGTTTAACTGGAAATTGCTTTCTTTTGAAGTGTATTGGTGTTTCTGTAGATACGGGTGGGACTCTTGGTATGATCCTTTTATTTTATTTTATCGTGGATTACCTCTTTTTCATTGATATATTGCAGCACGAAGGTGAAGTGGTCGTGGGAAAGTGTTACTTTCTGTTAAAAAAATATATATCTTTCTAAGGTAGTATTAAACTCTCTCTCTCTCTCTCTCTCTCTCTCTCTCTCTCTCTCTCTCTCTCTCTCTCTCTCTCTCTCTCTCTCTCTCTCTCTCTCTCTCTCTCTCTCACACACACACACACACACACGCACGCACGCACGTCACCTGCGCCTCCTAAGATATTCCCCACATTGATATTCTTCTTTAGGTTCGTGACGATCAATCTAGTGCCGTTACAGATCTTTGGAGGATTTATGTTACGAATTACCATTATATGCACCCAACCTTCAGTTTAAGCTCGTGAAGTGGTAAACTGGGGCTCTTCATTCCATTACAAAGACTGTTCATAATTGGTACATCTTCGCTTCTATACGTCATTTCTTTACCCTAATTTGGTCATAAATGATGTTCACTTCATCTACATTAACGTTAGCTGTCGATATAACTGACCGCTTTTTGAAGTAAAAGTTGTTCATTATGTTATTTTCATTGTCGTCGTACACGCTTTCAGTCAACTGTTTCTTGATGCGACCTGAACACCAAAGTTCTTCGTTAACTGTACTTTTACACTTGCAATTGAACCGATAGCCAGCAACTTCTTTGCAAATGCATCTATCTTCTTCAGTCTAACGTTCTCAGTTAGCTCCAGTTTAGCCAAATTCGGCCAGAAATAGATGCTTTTTTATAAATTAATTCAACTTATCGTTCTTTCCTCCTCCTCTAATGACAGGAAGGATTTGTCTAAAATCACCGGCGCATACGAACGGCACACCACCCATGACACCACCACTCTCTCTGTTACACCTCTCAAAGTGACATCAAGAGCAGCGGTAGTGTTCTTGTTAACCATTACTACTTCATCCCATATTATATCACGAGGACAAAAGTAGCTCCGCCGTCTCCGATTTCTTCTTGATTCCGCATGACCTGAGCTCATTATATTCTATTGCGCAACGAAAAACACAATACCGTGTTGATAATATGGAAGAAAAACCCACAATGTACAAACTAGATTATTGATGAAAGTGAGACAACAGTTTCGGAATCGTCCTCGATTCCATCTTCGGGTCTGGAATCGAGGACGATTCCGAAACTGTTGTCTCACTTTCCTCTATAAATCTAGTTTGTACATTGTGGGTTTTTCTTCCATATTCTATTGCTTGGACATGTGGGCAGTTCGTCGTCCGTGAGGCACTGTAGCTGCCATACCCGAAGATGCTGTCGCTAAAATTATCTTACCCACTAACACACACACACACACACGCAGACGAACACATAGGTACATACGCACACACACACACACGCAGACGAACACACAGGTACATACGCACACACACACACACACGCAGTCGAACACACAGTACATACGCACACCACACGCAGACGAACACACGTACATACGCGCACACACACACACACACGCAGACGAACACACATGTACATACGCACACACACACACACACACACGCAGACGAACACACAGTACATACGCACACACACACACACACACACGCAGACGAACACACAGGTACATACGCACACACACACGCAGACGAACACACAGGTACATACGCACACACACACAAACACACTTCGTCTTCAGGCATCGTAGCTGTAGTATTGTCAATATTCTCGCTTGACATCTAATACCTTTAAAGCGTGTCCCCAAAAACAAAACAAAAGGTAATTTCTGAACCATTTTGAAAGGGGTTATATTATATTATATGTGAAATGTTATGTGATATACAAATATGTGTTTACTTATCTAAGAGTTACAGATTCATGCTATTTCTTAGACGGTTCGCTTTCATCAGATCCTTCTTCATCAAAGTCCTTTTCTGGGTCGAATCTACGACCTCCATCGCCGTCTTCTTCAGCCATCCTCTAAATTATGGTGAGCGTTCAAGCCATGTTCCATTCGTATTGCCATAAGTGAAATGATTTGAAAGTGGAGGAGGAGGAGTAAGGTTGAGAAGAAGAGGAAGAGGAAGAGGAGGAGAAAGGGGAGGAAGAGGAGGAAGAGGAGGTACAGTAACATCGAGGCTAGTTGACTCGCCTTGCTTTTATGGAAGAAAATGTTAGTTGAGTTTTATTCTCAATATTGTTGTTTGGAATCCTTTCGTCATAAAACACTTCATTTTCATTCTCTAGATATTTCTAAAGGAGTGTCCCCAAAATCGTCAGCGCCTAGGACATTTTTGAACTATATTGAACATTTTGAAATATTTTGAGCATTTTTTTGTGTGTGCAATGTGTGTGGGTTCATGTGTGTGTGTGTGTGTGTGTGTGTGTGTGTGTGTGTGTGTGTGAATGTGCGTGTGTGTGCGTGTGCATATTCATATGTGTGTGTGGTTGTGTATGGATATGTATATATGTGAATTGCACACACACACACGACCATACGCCAAACTACACAACATACACACACACACACACACATAACACACACACACATACACACACAAACACACACACACACACATGCACATACACAAAACACCGTCAGACGCCGAGGTCATTTGTGTGTGTGTGTCTACAGATTCATGGATGTTTCTTAGACGTTCGCTGTCTTCATCTCATCCTATTATTTCTGAACTATTTTGAACATTTTTGAACAATTCTGAACCATTTTGAACATTTTGAAAGGGTTATATTTTTATGTATATGTATGATGATTGATCATTTTCATTCTCTAGATAACTTCATAGGGGTGTCCCCAAAATACCGTAATTTTGAATATTTTGAAACATTTTGAACATTGTATTTATATGTTGATATTGAACATTTTTTAACATTTACCACTTTTGAACATTTGAACATTTTTGAAATGTTATATTTTCATTTATGTATTATTATTGATCGACGATTGATTTTCAGTCATATAAAGTGCCATTATGTTGGTGTTTAAACACTTTCAACATTTTAACATTTTTCGGACACTTTTACATTTTGACATTTTGAAATTATATATATATATATATATATATATATATAATATATTAATATATATATATATATATATATATATATTATACATATACACTACATATTATATATATATATATATATATATAATATATATATATATACATACATACATATATATATATATTATATATATATATATGTGTGTGTGTGTGTGTGTGTGTGTGTGTGTTGTGTGTGTGTGTGTGTGTGTGTGTGTGTGTGTGTGTGTGTGTGTTTGGGTGTGTGTGTGTGTGTGTGTG